>BGPT01002059.1:65126-78667 GCA_003297045.1 Symbiodinium sp. clade C Y103 | reverse complement strand
CACCCCAACCCACCCGAAGGTGTGTGAGATCAAGTAGACAAAATATGCAAAAAACGCTAAAAACGCCGACGCCGCTACGGGCGGCGGTAGCATAAACAAACGTCATACAATACGCATACGTACCCCATGAAATAATTTTATATCATCCCAAGGATGTCATCCAATTTAATGGATCGATGCCATAAAATACCGTGTAAAACGCCATGAGCATCACATGATTTTTTTTTGCAAAACTCCATGATCATCCCATGAAATTACACCACATTCCAAGAAACTACATCCAACCCAATTCAATTCCATTCAATTCCATTACTCTCTGGTAAACTAACATAGCCATTGAAAATGGCCATAGAAATAGTGGATTTTCCCATTAAAAATGGTGATTTTCCATAGTTATGTTAGTTTACCAGAGGGTAAATCCACATAAAAATCCATTGACACCCTGAAAAAACTCAGAGATCTCATGACAGCAGCCAGGCATGGTGATCGTCGCCTGGGGGAGTTTGAAGCGGCCAAGCGCCACGGCCTGGAAGTTGGTGATCCTGATCATTTAGTGGTTATATAAATAAATATTTATATATATATATATGTGTAATTATATACATATAATTATATATATATATATTTTTAATATATATATATGTATATATATTATATACATAATATATATATATATTATATATATATAATATATATATATAATATAAATATATATATATATATATCTGGCTAATGTCGTGAAACCATGTCTGGTTTTTATCCCAGCGATTGTAATATTAGGGATTGTTTTTTTGGGGGGCTTAACACATGAATTTGTTCTCCACGTTTTGTTCCTTTGCGACGGCTGGAGGTCAGACTATACCAGACGGCGTTTGGACGCACAGATGGCTGTGGCTATCGCACAACTGGAGTTAGCCAAAGAGCTTTCACTTCCAGTGATTCTGCAGGCGCGACAAGGGCTGACCAACAGCAATATGATGGGATGAGCTGATCAAGTTGGTGGTTTTCCAGATATGTCTTTGCCAGCGCAAATGAGGAGGATTGGAGTAACTACTCGATCGGCATGTTTTGATCCAGTTTTTGAATGTTTTTGAGGTAAAAAGGAGATATAGCATTCCTGAAAGTGGCATGCTCCCGCTGATCAAAGATAGCAACAGAGAATCTTACCGCGTCAAGCCATCAAGCGGTGCGCTTTGCGTTATCACCAGAAGATACCCACGTTTGTTCAAAGCCATCAATCATCAAGCCTTTGAAAGGCTTTGGAAATATTTGGAAATATCATCAGATCATAGTTTGGAAATAGCATGAGCCTACACATAGTCACCCTGGAGTAGGCAGAATATGCATTTTTCAAGCATATTCCAATTTTCGGGGAAATTTCGTTGAAATTTCCTTATTCATAGATATTCCAAACATCATTCGAGTCATATTCCAAACTGGCACGGCGCCGCGACGCGCTGCCAGCACGCCAGGTGCCGCCCCAGGATGATGCGGAAAGGTCTGCAGTTTGACACTGCGGAAGTCGGAAGAGCATGGACTCCGGACTCACTTAGATCTGTCAAGATGGGTTTTATGATGTTTATGATGTTTTATGATGTTTTATGTTGTTTTGCTTTGTTTTGTTTAGAAAGATGTGTGGGATAATCTTTCTAATATGTCTTGGAGTCTTGCGGGTCGAAACATGAGACAGTTTGGATTTTCCAGGTGTCCAGGCAGTGGTTTTCAAGTCATCGTCCACTTCATTGGCTGTGTGTTTTTGTTGAGATCCCAACGCACAGAAGCAGACTCAAAAGCATCAGCTCCATCAGTTGGAAACCGCAAGAATATGGTTGAAGGGATTTTGAAGAAGGCATTTGCGCCTGAACATTAGCACTTGCTGGTCTGGCTTTCAACGAATTGTCCAACTCAGTACTAGGGACTTAAGGCGCATTTTGAGTGGCGCGTAGTTATCCAAATCATCCATCCCGGGAAGTCCAACTTGGGCCTTTCGGCAGGTCACTGGCAGAGCTCTTGGTGAAGGTCTTTGGTGAAGGCTCCACTCATCCTATGATGTTGTGTCTTGGAAGCAACGTTTGGATATGAATCCCAGTTGATTCAGTGGATGAAAGGCCAGACTTCAGGATATACAATTGTTTCTTTAGTTTTATGTTTGCCTCTTCCAGGCACCCATTGGAAATCAATGAAATAATAAAATTAGGAAAAAATAGGAAAAAAATAGGATTGACCACCAAAAAAAAAATAGGAAAAAAATGGGTCCACAAAAACACGTGATTTTGACATCCCATTGTTTTCCTATTTTTTTCCTATTAGTTTTCCTAATTTTTTTCCTATTGTTTTCCTAATTTTTTCCTATTTTGTTCCTATTTTTTCCCTATTTTTTCCCTATTTTTTTTCCTAATTTTCCCTAGGTTTTTGCAAATTTTGACTTTTCCAGAAATTTGAGCCAAATTTCGGACTTCATTTTTGGCAACTCCATTTTTTTCCTATTTTTTTCCTATTTTTCCGGAAACCTGAAAAATTGCAAAAACCTCGGGAAAATTAGGAAAATAATAGGAAACGCACGTTTCCAGCTACAACATGCTATCAAATCCTATTATTTTCCTATTTTTTTCCTAATTTTCCCGAGGTTTTTGCAATTTTTCAGGCTTCCGGAAAAATAGTAAAAAAAATGGGAAAAAAATGGAGTTGCCAAAAATGAATTCCGAAATTTGGCTCAAATTTCTGGAAAAGTCAAAATTTGCAAAAACCTAGGGAAAATTAGGAAAAAAATAGGAAAAAATTAGGAAAACAATAGGAAAAAAATAGGAAGCAATTAGGAAAAAAATAGGAAAAAATAGGAAAACTAATAGGAAAAAAATAGGAAAAAAATAGGAAAACAATGGGATGTCAAAATCACGTGTTTTTGTGGACCCATTTTTTCCTATTTTTTTTTTGGTGGTCAATCCTATTTTTTTCCTATTTTTTATTATTTTGGAAACGCCCAGGATGTGCCTGTAATGCAGACATAACTTTAGTTTTAAAAAGCTTATACGGTTATACCCTAGTGTCTGACCACATGGCAACCGGGATGCGCATCCAAGCAGCTTGTTTTTTCTCGGTCGCTGGCTCGTTCATCTCTGATTTCGTTGGGTTGGATGGTGGCTTCAAAACAGTGATTTGTGCCGTCAAAGCGCGAAAGCTGACTTGCAAAGTGTCAACCAAACAGTGGATGATATTGAGATACACTCTGTGCAAACTTCAAAGGAATGTAGCTGTAAAGAGATCAAACCAGTGGACCTCGGTTGTTTTGTTAACACCTGACAGTTGAAAAGGTTGTCATGGACTTCTCCCGCCGATCAGCTGCATTTGCTGATGACGCAAGGACCAAACCTGACCAGAGCGAGTGGTTCACCAAAGCCTGACCTTTTCACCCATGCCCATCCAACAAGTTTTTCTTGGTGGTTCACCTTGAATCATCCAGAAACTCTGTGAGGTCGTCGTTTCATGGAAGACCCCATTGTGTTCCTGGGCCAAGACTTAGTTGGTAGTGATTTCAGGCAGTTACCCAGAAATATCAGCTGGAATCTACATGCCAGTAGAAAACAGTATGCTGGATCCCACTTACCCAGAAGCTTCGTCGCTGATCAGAAAGGTCATTTGCGATTGTAGGGATCCATTTGGGGAGGCAGTTACACCAGGAAGCGGAATGCCTGGTCAACCAGACCCTCATCCCATGGACGGACATTGAGGTACCTGCCTTCATGAAGTCTTTCCCAGGGATGATGGTGGGCTGCTTGGCCGCGCAACGCGGGCTGTAAAAATTGAAGCCCCAGGCTGTCCACCGTGCACCCAAGACATGAGCTATATCATGCTATATCAGTGGATGTTTGGAATTTTTTGGACTTGATTTAGCAATCGAAATCCTTGTGCATTGTTTTTCTGTTGAACATACTTTGTTCAATATTTGTTCATGTTTTTTCTCCGCTTACCATGTTTCCGGTTGACTCTGGGAAAAAGAAACTCAATGGCTTGGGTCAGCCTCCAGGCTTTAGCGGGCTGTTGACACACTCGAAACTGAAGACTCAGCTGGGACAAGTGGCATATGATGTGCCCCTCGAGCCGCGTCCACATAGCGCTTGGGTTGGCGGCTGATTTCCTGTGGCGGGGTGAGGCACCCTGTGCCAGTCATCCAACCAATCAACCAACCTTTGCAGTGATGTGGGTAAAACATTGTAAAAAAAATGAAACCACCCATCTGGGAAATGGTGACAACATGTTTATACCACCTATTTATGGGGAAATTGGGGATGGTTTATTATTATTTTACAAACCTCAAATCGGATTTGCTCGTTGGAAAACGGCATGTAGCCAAGTCGCCTTAGAAGTGGCCAGAAAAGTGACCATCATTGCGAAAGCCGGCGGAACATGTGGTATCATTTTGCCTGCGCTCGCTCCATTTCAGGATAGATGTCTTCTAGCCGCTTGGCTGGAGTAAAATGTGAGGACAGGACAAGGCCTTCTGGGAGTCGCTCATATAGTTTATTACCAAGACAGTGGATGGACAGTGGCTGGAAATTTGATTCCTACCAAAAATGAATGCTTCAGGTGCATGTACTGCAGGGTATATGAAGAAAATTGTCCTCTTCCGGGGAAGATTGAATCCAGGAGAGCCTTGTCAGAGCCGCTTCAGCTATTGGTCTGGAGTCTGGCAATCTCTACCCCACTCAGCGCGGATGGTTTAAGAGAAGGGTGCCCCAAGTCATCCAAAGCCTGCAGGCGCCCTTTTTGCGCTTGGAATGCTGAGGAGAGCCTGGGACCCAGCTTTCCACCGGCAGATCCTTCTGGTCATGGCAGTTCTCGCGGATGTTATTCTCATCCCAGCCATGTGTTTCTTGGCAGCCAGGGCAGGGTACAACACCGGCGAGTGCGGAGTGATGTTCAAGCTTCACAAAGCACGTAGCTACTTAAACTTAAACACATGAAATAGATGTTGAAAGGGTTATTCCGATGATGGGCTTCCAAGTTGTCAAGAAGCTTTCCAAGTTTTAAACCCCACCTTCAAACGCAGATGCGCCGTTCCGAGTTTGCAACAGGTCTATTTTTCTTGTTGCTCATCCATTTGCTGTCGCGTTCAATTGTTTTCACATGAAGGATCTTCAGCAATGAACCCAACTTAGGTTGGCAGTGGCAAAAGAACTTTCAGTTGTCAAAGGCACAACTGTCGAAGGCATATTGGATAGAACTACTTCAAATGTGGAAGTATTTTTCGGCTTGACGGCCAGCGAAAAAATAAGAATAACTAACGCACAGACACACACACACATACATATTATATAATCACCACCCCTTTAGGGCCCCGAAACAGGGGGGGACGTTGTCTATATGTAACGGGCTATTTCTCATTACCCCCCCCCTCAAATTTAAATGTATTTACGGAACCTGATAGGTCCCCCTACGTCAAAAAACAAGCCTTTTTGAGATTACATTTTTGCCTTCGGAAAGNTGTTGGTGACTCTGTGGCAGTTAAAAATTAGTAACCATCCTGCACCTGAGGTCCTTACTTCCTTGCAGAACATGCTCAAAATAGAGGATAAACATGAGAGCAAAGAGATGTAACCATCCTACACATGAGGTCCTGAGTTCCTTGCAGAAAGCTCTCCTACACAGAGATTGTGTACCTCAACTGCCTCTATATTACATGTGGAAATGATTAAAAAAATGTAGAATATATGAAGGTTTCCTTGCATATAGGGGTCCTACAAATTTTCATTTTACATTTTTGGTTTTATGCAATTCTGCAGCTATTTGAAGANATATATGAAGGTTTCCTTGCATATAGGGGTCCTACAAATTTTCATTTTACATTTTTGGTTTTATGCAATTCTGCAGCTATTTGAAGACCTTTATGCCATTATTTTACATTTTTGTTTGCATTTTGGGCATTTTTTTTGTCCGTTTTTTTTTAAATGTAATCTTACATTAAAAGGTCCCTTCCAAAAAAACCCAGGGGACGTTTAAATGCCGGGATTACATATATATGTGGAAAATTTGTTTATTGAAATCTTACATTTACAACGTCCTCCCCCCCAAAATGACACTATTATTGCAAAATACATTTAGACAACGTCCCCCCCTGTGCTAAACGGGTGGTGATATTATATAATATATATATATATAATCATATCATTATATATTTATAAAGGAAGAGAAAGATATTAAGAATATTAAAAACGACCGATAATTTTATTTTAATAGTGGCACACTTTGCGTCAGTGATTTCAATACATTTTAACTGGAATAGATGACTTAACTCATTTGAATATGGGTCCAATATCGCAGAGAATCATGCAAATTATTGGAATAAATGGCGTTATAAATACATTAGGCAACTAATTCGGGAACTACCTAAATTTCCAGACCCCTGTACGAGGCCATCTATTCTCATCCTGGTGTAGTTTCGGGGCAATTGATCTATCTATTTGATTTTTGCATTATTCTTTGCCCAATTGAGATCTTGATGGTTCTCAGGGAGGGAGCATTTGGCAATTATCTATGGTTTTTTTTTGATTTCTTTAAAGAATACTAAAATTGGTGGTTTAGAAAAATTAAGTATGAACGCGTCTAAATATGTATTAATATAAAAAATTCTGTATATTAAAGGTTTTCCGCACAAAGATTTCTTTATATAAAAATTTCATAAAATTTCTTTATATTGAAAAAAAAAAAATAGATATTAAAAAATATATATATATATGAAAACCTATTGAATTTTAAAAAAAATATATATTTAAATATAAATATATATGAGATTTTTTTTTTTGGGACGTAGAAATTTAAATAGAAATTATATATATTTTTTTTTCTTTTTAGACGAATATTTTTTTCTCATATTTTCTTGATATGCGAAACCGATATCTTAGGGATAGACAATTATAAATTAATTATTTTTTTTTTACGAAGGTTTTTTAAATAGGTTATATGAAGAAATATATTTCTATATATTTTATAATTATATATATATAGTTATATATAATTAATATATAAAAAATTTGAATTATAAAATTATTAATTTAGAATTAATATCTATATTCTTATGATTTATATTTATTATATAATTAAAATTCAAATTTTATATTTAAATTATGTTTTTAAAAATATATTTTTTAATTTATTATATTTTACGAAGATAATATGGTATTTTTCCGCTATATTAATGAATAGAAATTTAAAATTATTATTTTGATTAGTTTTTTTTCTTTTCTAGGAAATAAATTGGAAATTTAGAAAAATACAAAAATAAAAAATGCTAGGAAATTATACGAAAATAATTGGGATGAATTTTGTAATAAATATGAGAATATATTTTTCGTAATAAAATTCATGCCGTATAGGCGTCGCGTACATATTGATGAACATTTCTTTTTATATATAATATAATTCTTTCATAAATATGTTTTTATAATGAAATAAAATAATGAAATATTTTATTTATGGATATAAATTATCTTGAATATTAAAAAATGAAATAAATATAAAATCTAAAATAAAAATTATTAAAATTCTTTATTCGAATATATTTATTACTATATAATTAATTGTATATTGAACATTTTCTAGCATTTAAATATTTCTATCTTTGATTAATATTGTTGTTATTTGTTTATATTTTACCTAATATTTCCAATTTAATTCTTTGATTAATTTTCATCTAAATTTATTATAACTAGTAGTGGTAGTAAAGCATAAAGCCGTCCTCTAAAAAAAAAATGTTGTTAAAAAAATAATTTTTTCCTACCTGCCAAATAAGGATTATTAGATTTTATAAGAATTATTCGCCTACCTCCTCCTTCGCCCCGTCTTCGTCCTCTTCGCCTCCTGCTTCTCGCCATCTCCAGATCGTAGTGGGCACTGCCGGGCTTCAGCCGCGATTGCCAGATCGCAGTGGGCACTACCGGGCTTCAGCCGCGACTGCCAGATCGCAATGGGCATTGCCGGACTTCAACCCATATATATAATAGAAAGAATGCCAAACTAGATGCCAAATAGAATATCAATTAGAATATCAAAAAGAATCTTAGAAAATATTTATCAGAAAGAATATAACAAAATATGTCAGATTGAAATCTCAGAAAGAATATCAAGATGTCCAATATTTATATATATATATAAATATCAAATGGAATATTATGGGGGATCATTCGGAGAAAATAACTATATTTTCAAATTACACAAAGCCGTCCTACATTTTAATATTGCCGCGACCCTTTTATAATTTTAATATTTCAAAAAATATTTTTTAATTATCTTAAAAATTACCTTTTTATATATATATATATACATCGGATGGGAGACAGGGGAAAGGGGATACCTGGGAGGAAGGTTACAGCCCCTTCGCACACGCGCCTTATGCACAAGGGAAGGGAAGGTCAGGGGGCGGGGTATAGATTGGGGGCGGGATTGTCCAACACGGCAACCTTGGATTCTCTAACCACAGGGTCATGGAACTCCATTGCCCATAATGAGATAATTTCAATGCCATCGAGACCCTGTCAACTCTATATATTTGTATAATTCTAATATTATAATATTTAAATTATAATATTTTAAATATATATACATATATTATGTATATTTAATATATTTACTACTATATTTTTATAGAATACATATTTCCTACGATAAATATCGTCTCTCTTTCCCTTCAGATAATTTGCGAAAATAATTTTCATGGGTTAATTATATTATTAATATTTTTATGATGAAATCCTCCAAAATATTTTTCCGCATTGGATCCCCCCCCCTTTTGGAGGTAATCTTCTTCAAATTTATTTCGTTCCCAAAGAATTAATTTAATTAATAATAATTCTTGGAGTAATCCAATCTTTCCATATTACGTATCTTATATATATGAATTTGCTTCTTCTAAATTATAACAATTTTTCAAATAAATTTCCAAATTATTTCCGAGGGAATTGATATCTATAATTTTAAGAAAAATTAAATCAAGGCACCTAACAATTATTTCCGAAAAATCATTTTCCTAATTCAATATGATATCCAAATCAAGAAATAAAATCACTATCCTAGAAATATATTATCATTTTTAAGGGAATCCGCAATTGACCTCACAAACAAGCCCCCCCGTCCAGATGCATTGCTTATTTCCAGATATATATGCAATCGGATATAACATTCTGGGGGTCCGGAGGGGGTCAAGATACGCAAATAAAATAAAAAGAATTTCATTCCAAAAATCGAGCCAAAAAAATCATTGACCTTAATTTATAATTTCCTTAGATTTCATTTTATCCATGCTCAATTTCTGATAGGTCCTGTATCGAAAAATATATTTTGAGGCATGGGTTGGGGTCACGGGCTATCAAATAAAAGGGTTTGACCCCAAAAGTCCGGCAAAAATTAAAAAAAAATTGCCGAGGGCAGGTAATTTCTTTGGTTATATCCCGTCATCCTATTTTTATTGGATCTTATTATAAAGAAATATTTTTGTATGCGAGGGATCGCAGATCATATATATATATATATATATCTATATGAATTAATAGATATAAATAAAAGATATCAATTATATAATTAATTTTTGATTTTTTTTCCGGCATAAAATCAAAAATTCAATGATTTTAATTTATCAATTTCTCAGATATCATTTTATTCTTATATTATTTCTAGGTAATATTATTTCGAATTAATTAGTTTAGGGAATAAAAAAAAAATATATATATTAGATAAAATGCATTTAATATAATATATATATAATTTTATTCCAAAGGTTAAGCGATAATTAATAAGAATTCCTCAAATATGTGTATATCTAGGTATGTGTATATATATATATATATATTTGTCTATGTAGTATGTAAATATATAATGAGAATTAATGATTATTTTAATTTCATTAAATATTAATAATTTATATTAATATATTTCTTTTTAAATATTCATATATATTTTTAATTATATATTTATTTATTTTTTTCAATTTGTTTTAAAGAAATATATTTAAGAAAATATCAAATTAATAATTCCTTTCCTATTCTAATAAAAATAAATACATATATATCAAAATTTTTCCGTAAAATTTATTATTAATTATTTAAAAATATTTAAATTAAATTATTCTAAATATCAATAATATATTCATATATATTCCCCTTCCAAAAATATAACCTATTTTTGTTATATAAATATTCATAAAAATATATAATAATAATTTATTTTATTTTATCAATATATATAATATAATGTTAAATTGGTATTATAAAACAGCCCGGATTAATCAACACCCAGATCCCAAATTTTTTTTGGCAATACTACTTTGGGTAGGACCCTCCCTATTAATCAACACTAGGTGGTCACCCCCTATTAATCAACATCCTTCAGAAAAATCCCGTTTTTTTTTGGTGGTAAAAAAGTGATTCCTTTCTGATTTGGGCATCATGCTGGCTGATAGAAATTGCTGCTAATTTTGTTTGGCTTTGTCAATATTAATTCTTGCTTTTTAAGAAAGTATTGTGGGGGTTCTATAGGATGTCTATCGGATTTCTAGAAGATTTCTATACGATTTCTATGGGAATTCAAAAAGGTTTACTATGAGATTTCTAGAGGGTTTCTATAGGTTTTCTAGAGGCTTCCTATTGGATCTCTATAAGATTCCTTTAGGGCTCCTATACAATTCCTATAGGGTTTCTATACGATCCCTATAGGATTTCTACGGGATTTCTATGGGATTTCAATAGGATTTCTTTGCGGTTTCTATGGGATTTCTACAAGGTATCTATGGGATTATATGGGATTTCTGTCGGATTTCTATAGGATTTCTAAGCTTTTCATGGGGTTCCATGCAATTTCTATGGAATTCCTATAGGACTTCTATGGGATTTCTATAGGATTTCTATAAGGTTTCTATAGGATTTCGAGGGGTTTTCTAGAGGATTTCTCAAAAAAAAAAGTAAAAAATTGGGTTTCCCAAATGATCAATTTCCTTATTAAAACCCTTTTAAAAAACATCACTTTGAGAAGCTCACAAAGGGTACCCCCCATGAGCCCATGTCCCCCCCAAATNCCAATTAATCAACCCCCTTGGCCCTTTGAGATTTCTTTTTGGTTGAAAAGGAAAATCAATTGGAAGTAGATTGATATCAATTAGAACTCCCTTCTATGGATTTTCTATTGATTATGATATTCCTATAGGATTCTTATATGATTTCTATGGGATCTCTGTGATTACCATGGAATTCCTGTAGGATTTCTGTTGGATTTCTGTAAGATTTCTATGTGATTCCTATACGGTTCCTACAGGATTTCTATGGGGTTACCATGGAATTCCTGTAGGATTTCNTGTAGGATTTCTGTTGGATTTCTGTAAGATTTCTATGTGATTCCTATACGGTTCCTACAGGATTTCTATGGGGTTACCATGGAATTCCTGTAGGATTTCCGTTGGGTTCTGTAAGATTTCTATGTGATTCCTATAGGATTCCTGTAGGATTTCTATGGGATTACCATGGAATTCCTGTAGGATTTCTGCTGGATTTCTATATGATTCCTATAGGATTCCTGTAGGATTTCTATGGGATTACCATGGAATTCCTGTAGGATTTCTGTGAGTTTCTATATATAGGATTCCTATTGATTCCTATTGGCTTTCATTGGGATTTCTATAAGATTTCTATCGGAATTCTATTGGTATCAATCGAACACTTTACTAATCCTTCGATCTCTTTCAGGTTTAAAAGGGAAAACAATTGAAAATAGATAACTGATATCAACTGAAATCCTCACTAATCTTTAGATATATATGTTTTGTTTAGAAAGAAAATCAATTGAAAGTAAATTGATTTCAATTGAAATCCTTGTTTATTCTTTAAAATCAAAACGGATATCAATTGACAGGAAATTGATTTCAATTGAAATCCCTGCTTCGCCTTTAGATTTAAAAGGAAGATCAATTGAACGTAAATGGTTTTCAATTAAAATCCTTGCTTCTCCTTTAAGGGAAAATCTATTGAAAATAAATTGATTTCAATTGAAATCCTTAGTTATCCTTTATAGATTTAAAAGGAAAATCTATTAAATTAAATGTAAATGATTTCAATTGAAATCTTTATTTCTCCTTTAGATTTAAAAGGAAACACAATTGAACGTACATTGATTTCAATTGAAATCCTTACTTATCCTTTTAGATTTAAAAGAAAAAAAATCTATTGAACGTAAGTAATTTCACTTAAAATTTTCATTTCTCCTTTAGATTTAAAAGGGAAAACAATTGAACGTGCATTCATTTGTATTTATTAATACGAATTTGACATTAATTTAAAATCATTATGTATATATTTTTTTTTTTTTTTTTTTCATTTAATTTTTTTTCTTGTAATAAATTTATTATTTTTATAAAAAAATAAATATATTCATTAATTTAATTTTTTAAAATTACAAAATATAAATATATAAAATTTAAATATATAATTATAAATATAATTTTATTATTATAATAAAATCATAATATTATAATATAATTTTTAAATCAATTAATTAAATAATACAATATATTCAATATATATATATATTGATTTAAAATTTATTAAATAATAATAATAATAATAATATAATATTTTCATAATAAAATTAATTATATATTTTTATCATAAGTTATAAAATAAAAAAATAAATATAATTATATATATATATATAAATAATAAATATTATTGTTTTTTTCCAATTACAAATTCCACCTTCCTAAAAATCAATATTCATGCTTAGATTAATTAATTATTTATCATCGATAATTTATCCAATTATTCATTTTTTTTATTAATATATTTTATTATTTTTTAAATATATATTTCATATATCAAAATAATATATCATATCCTATTAAATTATATCCTACTAGGGTTGGCCCGCTGTTTCCAACAGCGTGGGTTTTCGGTTGATCGCTTGTAGATAAAAAAGTGTTTTTATTATTATTCGAAGGAAATTTAGAAGCTAAACCTTCCGTCAATATCAACAAATAGAAAACGCACAACCATGAAGAAAATAAGATGAAGAAAATCAGAAGAGAGAAGATCAGATAGGAAGAAAATCAGAAGAGAATAGATGTAGGTGTCCCAAAAGGTAGGAAAGTCACGACACATTGTTTTTTTCCAATCTTTTACGGTTCCAAAGGGTCGAAAAATAGGCTCTCGTTAAAATAACGGATACGGAGATATCTTGGCAAATAAAACATAAAAAATTGCACGTTCTTATAACGAATTTAGAAGTAAAAAAATATTAAAATACCTCATGTTCGGACCACTTTTAAAAGTAAAAATGTAGAAAAAGTATACGGCGTTATAAAANTTCTTATAACGAATTTAGAAGTAAAAAAATATTAAAATACCTCATGTTCGGACCACTTTTAAAAGTAAAAATGTAGAAAAAGTATACGGCGTTATAAAAGTCAAAAATATTAAAAATTATTCCCTTCGGAGCCCTTTTAGAAATTAAACCAACCCACCAACCCACCAACCCAACCCACCAACCCACCAACCCAACCCACCAACGAA
>BGPT01002059.1:26767-64911 GCA_003297045.1 Symbiodinium sp. clade C Y103 | reverse complement strand
GAATTCCCCAAAAAGTGGCGGAATTTGGGGATTTCGGACCCTCGCGATTTGCGCGCGGCAGCTCTGGGCTAGGCTTATCGTAATATTAGTAGTAATTATATAATGTTATTGCATTATTGAACTTAATTAATGTCATTTTCAGAAATAATAAATTTAAGAAATACGTTTTCTAGGGGCCGGAAAAATCGACGGCAAACATTGGGCGCCTATATATTTTATTCTATGAAAAAATGCAATACAAATGAATTTAAGAATGATAGAAAAAAATCAAATCACTCTAGGAATTGCAACAAGATATTATATAATTCAAATATGTCCTTTCAAATATTTTATATTAATATATTTGAATATCATAGTTATATTGCCTTTGGTAATAGAATCTTGATTTTGTTTGGTATTTTATCCTTTCAAATTTTCTGTGACAATATTAATTTTTCATTATTTTCCGGATCGTCCCTGGCAATCTTGAGCCATAAACATTCCCAATGTCAACCATGGATGCAAGCACATATTTGGGACCATCGAATGGGAGTGTTCAACATTCGAGGGATGAGATTACTTAAAAGGTTGCCCGTGGTTTTTTGTTGCCCGGATCCTTGCAACCCCGCCTTGCCCTTTCCGTCCACTGCACGGCGGTAGGCTGAAATCACATACCTGCGACCGGGGTGGGGAACTGGCAGCTATCCACCTACAGGTGGGTGTCAACGAGTTCATGTGGTGTTGCACTTTGGCAATCAAACTTGCAGCTGTAGTGAGGATAAGCCCATGCCTTTTCAACCCCTGGATGGTGGATGTTCTACCATGAACGGATGACGAACGGGTTCTAGGTGTATCTGATATATATATATATACGTCATATCATATATGTACATATGCATATATACATATATATATATATATATGTCACATATAGGCATATGTACATCTCTCTGTGCAGTGCACACAACATATATAATTATACACTAGTAACAATTAACTTTAAGCATCTTGGTTCGTTTGGGCTGCGCAGTGGGGCGGCCAAAAGCGTTGCCATGCCAGAGACGCAGTGGAACGATTGGATCAGGTTTGATCTGTACAAAGCAGGGTGCTTTCCGCTTCCCACCCCATTTCAGGGTACTAGATGGGTTTGTCATGATTTGCCCGAACAATCTAAGGAAAACATGGGAAAACCCATGGAAACCCCAAAAATTGAGACATGTGACAATTCACCTACCTTTTATATTCCCTTGTTCTGGAGCGGCCCAAGCCAGTCCAGGAAACATACGAAAGGAGGCACGTGCACTCCTCATTTGGAGGACGTGCTCCTTTTTGATCCCATCGTTGGTGTTGGCACTTCTTGTTGGTTCTCGCTGTTGCTTCCTGCTGTTGGCTCTTGTTGGCCCTTGATATGGGCTCTTGCTGTTGGCTTTTTTCTGTTGGCTTTTGCTGTTGTGGCTCTCGCTGTTGGCTCTTGTTTGTGGCTTTCGCTGTTGGCTCTTGTTGTTGTTGTTGGTTGTTGTTGGTTGTTGTTGGTTGTTGTTGGTTGTTGTTGGTTGTTGTTGGTTGTTGTTGGTTGTTGTTGGTTGTTGTTGGTTGTTGTTGGTTGTTGTTGGTTGTTGTTGGTTGTTGGTTGTTGTTGTTGTTGTTGTTGTTGTTGTTGTTGTTGTTGTTGTTGTTGTTGTTGTTGTTGTTGTTTGTTGTTGTTGTTGTTGTTGTTTGTTGTTTGTTGTTTGTTGTTTGTTGTTTGTTGTTTGTTGTTTGTTGTTTGTTGTTGGTTGTTGTTGGTTGTTGTTGGTTGTTGTTGGTTGTTGTTGGTTGTTGTTGGTTGTTGTTGGTTGTTGTTGGTTGTTGTTGGTTGTTGTTGGTTGTTGTTGGTTGTTGTTGGTTGTTGTTTGGTTGTTGTTGTTGTTGGTTGTTGTTGTTGTTGTTGTTGTTGCTGCTGCTGCTGCTGTTGTTGTTGTTCATCAGGAAGATATGCCTGCCTCATTCAATCTTTGGTCGGATTTGTTGAAACTTGCTTCATTGATTTAATGTACCTAAAGCTGAAGCGCAGAGCCCGCAGAAAATCACAAATCTACTACTCCCCAGTCATTTTACATAGCCATGTGAATTACATACAGCAATATTTCAACTGTTTACCCTCTAGAGGTTATTTAACACTGCTTTGGAAAATCACAACTTTTTATTAGGCAAATCAATGGTAAATTATACCAGCGTATAAATGGACCATTTTCAATCTGTCAGTCCTCACCAAACGCTACCCGAGCCGCTACCCCAGCTCGGAAGCAATCACTTCCCCGCCCATGGATCACCGGTCGTGGGGTCCCGCACGCAGTGGGGTCCCGTACCGTGCTGGCGCTATCCTCCAAACCTGGGATATATATGGGGGCTTCCATAAATGGGGGTACCCCAATTTCAATAGTTGGATGGTTTATATTGGAAAATCCAAAGATAAACATTTGGATGAGAACTGGTGGTACCTCATGGTACCTCCATTCTAGGAACCCTTCGTATATGTAAATAGATATATATATATATATATGTTATGTACAATGATTCTATGTTCAGATGCGTAGTTCCTCCAAACTATGGCTGCATTTTTTCAAATACTTATGTTTTCTTGCCCAGAAATGTCATGAGGTTACATCTTTATAGGAAACCCATGCAAATTGATGGTTGCAACAATCTTTCCAGTAGATGTCCTTCCCTTCAATGTTCAATGCACAGGATACATAGACAGCAGGAATATATGCCTCAGTATCATTCTCTATGTAATTGTAGTTCTGTGTGTCTGGGTCAAATTTGGCAACAAACACCGATTTCGACTATCATCTTCTCCAGACAAAACCGCCATTTTGATCCATTTTGTAGGTTTCCTCAAAAGAACCCCAAGCAGCTCCCGGTTAAAGCAGCACCGATCACCGGATTTTCCACGCAGCTCCAAATTTCGAACGTGTCATAACAATTCAAACCGTTGGGTCCTCACTCCCAACTTGGAACAAACTCCGGTGCTTCAGGGTTCAGAGCCGCAATCTGCAAGGATTTACTTCCCTTGGCCTGAGGCAGGCAGATAAAATCCTGATTGGCTAGGCAGAACTTGTTGAAATGATTCGGACCATACTATGGTTCAACTATATATGCACAAAAAAAAAATACACATAATATATTATATATACACGTACATACGTATGTATATGTATATGTATATGTATATTAAATGTATAATAACTATATATATATATTACATTATATTGTAATTTGGACCTAGTTTGGTAGGTTTTTGTTGAGTCATTGTCTTCTTGGTAATCGGGATGCTCAAAAGAAGTGCCTAAACATGACAAACTAATACTGCAGCATGTCTTCAAAAAGGATCCAAAAGGTATGTTAACTTTGACTGTTGGAGAACAAAATATGACCTCAGAAATCGGCCCAGCAAGTCAATATATTTCGTCACCTGACAGCACGCAGGCCAGCATGCATAATAATGATATAGCAAGATATAGCATGATGGTTCTGCGGCTCTTGTTCCCCCTCTCTTTGTCTACGTTCATACACCACAAACAAATCAATCAGATCGATTGATTAAACTCTGATATTTATGATTTATGTTGATTTATGCGATTTTGATAAGCAACTATCTATGTTGCTTCATGAGCATATCCTACTTCATAATCAACATCCATATAAGTTCCCCACACCCCGCCCCAGCCGGGCCTTCTTTTGCCCTTTCTTGGGCGAGGCCGTCCGTGGGAGCATCCGTTGGACCAACGCAGCCTGGGCCATCAGCGCTGCGGGGGCCGCGCCCGAGAGCGCCAGGAGTTGATGATGCACCGCCTGGCACAAGTTGGCAGCCTCAAAAAGATACAGAGAAAGGTGACATTTACCACGATTTCAGTGGGAGATAATAGAACTACATAGAAAATCATAGAAATCATTAGAAATTAAATCAATAATTTATATAGTGGAATATCTAAACTTTCGATCTTTTTTTCGGTCTGTGCAAGCCAAGTGCTGTTCGATTTGGCCACCGGGCGGTCAAATCAACAAAAAGTGTCCAGTGGCGAAGGGTATCAATGGGTTCGGAGGAAACCGACCTCTCGGATCCTCTCGGAATGATTTGCTCTCCCATTGAGAATGGGAAATTCTCCAAGTCCGGGCGTGTTTCAATCAATCAACCGCCCAGGGCACCCTTTAGTTTAGCAGAAATGTCAGCACCGAGGGGCATTCAAGCGAGCCATTAATTGATCCATTTGGACTTCCTTGGCCATTTCCTTATGAAGAACCTGGCAGGGGCTGGAGATACTGGAGCGGGTCCAGTGAAGTAATCAAACATGTCCAAAACATGGAGAGGATTGAGTATAACAAGAGCTGATTTCAGGAATGCTTCCAAACTGGGCCGCAAGTCCAAGGGAGCTGCGTGCTTTCCAATGTGCCATCAACCGATATTCCCTATAGATGAATGACCTGATATGACCTGACCCATCCTTTCCGGAATGGAACTTGCGCTCAGAACTTTTTTAACATCTAAACTGTGCAATGTGTTGAGTGTATACCCCTGATTTTTGGTTGAGGAGACCACTTGTCACCACAAAAAAAATCACCAGGAGGAAAACAATGATCTGCACCTTGTCAACCTGCAAGAGCTGTACATGCACCTGGTCCAACTCAGGAGTTGGAGCCTCCAGCGATGGGGAACCGCACAGAAGCAGCGGTTAGGCGGCTCCATTTTGTGTAATGTTGGTAACACAATGCCATCAACCACCTATTTGGGAATGGTTTATAGAACCTATCTATGGTGAAACTGACGATGGTTTATGATTGTTTTACAAACATTGAGAGTTTTAATCACATGAGTTTGGTGCATTTCTGACATGGTCTATCAATGGTCTTTGACTGGTCTTAGCTTCCAGTTGTGATTGCTGAATTGAAGCAGGCAAGAAGCAGTTTCGGTCATTCTGCTCTGCACCTGGTCTATAGCATCCTGGCGAGAACTCGAAAAACAGACACCCATGCGCTTCTTTGTGACATGCACGTGTGCATACGTTTATATAGAATGCATATACAGTATATCATTTATACTATGCGCGTGTGTGTCTGTGTGTGTGTGTTGTGTTTCGTGTGTGTGTGTGTGTGTGTCTCTGTGTTTCTTGAGGTGACTTATTCCTTTTATCATGAATAACGCTCAACTTTGGGAGGCCTGGTCAAGGAATGTGATTGCGCAGGCAAACCAAGGTTGTGAGAAGAGTGGCCTCTCCCGAACCACCTGCAGCCCCAGACCGCTAGGATACCGACAGAGTTTCTTGTGGAACACTCCTTTTGATGTTTGTTTCGTTTTTTCTCTGTCTCCCTCAGGCTTACACATATAATATCATATAAGTATTATCCCTACACACCCAAGCTACGGGGTGATTGCACAGTCGAAACAGATACTGTTGCCATGTCAACTCAATGAACCCCTCTCCGCTCCTTCTGATGCTTCAATAGATCGGCATTGTGGTTGTGAGCCTGGATCGTTTGCCAAAGCTCCTGATCAACCAGCGCCAACCATGAGATTCCTAATGCCAATTCTCAAAGAAACCCAGTGTGTTTGAAAATGGGCTAATTAATCATAGCCGCTATAGCCATAAAATCACCACCAAACATAAGATGTTTTTGAGGAAACCCATGGATAAACCCTGGATAAATTGAGTTTGCCCTAAATATTCAGAGAAACCCAGATGTCCCTCCGCCAGGCAGTCCTGTTTCAGCGTTCCGACCTCACCTCAGCGCTATGGTAAATGGATGATATATGGACCATGGAGTTCGATGATTTGCCTACATCAAATGCGGATTTTCCATAGCAAACTGTTCAATGCAGGTTTCTTAAAATAAGAGATCCCCAAAAACCATGGGTTTCAATACTAAAATGGTCTAATTTTTGATGATTTGGGGTACCCCCCCCATTTTCGGAAGCCTCCAAATGACCACGGGCTAATCTAATCAGTGACAACAGAGCCACCGGGATGATCGATGTTTGATTGGGATCCATGCTTTGAAGCTGGGCTTTCTCTCCTTCCGAGGGACCCAGTGACCGTTATAGTTTTGGTGATACATCCAAGTCGCGATAGCCAGGCCCGCCCTTGATTACAGCTGGGAAAATTAGGACTTTCACGAGCAAAGCTTCCATTGCCATGTATGCCACACTGGAGTCTCTTGGAGGCAACCCCAACAATCCAAAAGTTCATCCAGTTTTAGTCTTGAAACCATTCTAAAACCCAGTCACATCAGTTTCAGACAAGCACCACTCATTTTCTTGGGGGGAAAATATATCTCCTGAAACTTGCTCAAAGCAAATCTCGACTCAATTTTTTTTCGCCAGGTTGCCCTCCCAAACTTCTTCTAATTTGGTGATGCTTGCTTGGAGCTCCGTTTTCAGCAGTCCGCCAGTTTTGGGCTCCACTTGCGCCACCTTGTCGTTGATCAGCTTGATCTTTTCCTGAGGACGGGGACCATGGCCTTGGGGAAAACCCATCACCTTTTCCGTGGTCAATGTGGTCAATATTCATATGTGAAATGTATGAATATATATATATATAGTGTATATATATATATATAGTATATACATATATATCATTGTATATCTACATATCCATGCATGTGTGTATCATGAATGTATATGTATATGATTGTATATGTCTCTCTCTCTCTATTTCGGCGTCAATGCACTATGTACATGTCTAATTCAAAATTCGGTAGACACACACCAACAATGTCCGTTTGCAAAACACGAAAAAACAGTTTTGGACCAAGACTCAGCCATGGCTTCCATCTTCCTGAGCGGATGGCTCCCGGACTGGACAGTTAATGCTGTACTAATCGTAATCTAAGGTTGTCTCCAAAAAGGAATGTACAAAAGGGTCAAATTTACCGCTGAATAAAGTGGGACTGCATATTTTTCGATCCCTTTTTGGGGCTATCAAAGCTCAGCAAAAGATAGAACCGTAAAAATCTCTCCTAGATAAATTGATGATGATTTTCTTTCCTGAATCTTTTCGGGGATGGCAATTGTCAAACGCTCCAGCCAGGTCCGAAGGCCGGAGAATTATCCACCATCTACGCAACTGATGTGCCATCACAGCTTGCTGAAGGAACAACGGAGAAGCCTAGATCAAACACATGAGGTGTACCCTCCTGTAAACTAACACAGATGTGGAAAACCCACCATCTGTAGATCATTTTCTTGATGGAACCATTGGTTTTCGCAGCTATCTTAGTTTCTACTAGGGATTGCTAGGGTAACTAATATTCTGAAGATCATGGCTTCAAGCACTTCAATCCCAGTGCCGAGTGTCTGTTTGATCTTTTGAATTTCCTTCCCCACCCGTGTTTCGGAGGCGTGTTTCGCCTGGGACGCCACAAGTGAGCTGCATGGGGAGTCCCTTCCCTGAATATGAAATACCATGGAATACACCCCATCTGGGCCCCCAAAATCCTCAAATGTATAGATGCAATGCTAACATGGCTGTTTGGTGGGTATTTAATACCAGGGGGAGTAGATTGATCTGATAAAGCAACAAATAAACCGGCTCTAATTTGACTAGAACTGGAGCTTCTTCTTAGGTTTACCATGGTTTACCACATTATCATAATCATAGCAATGGCAGCAACAAGCAAAAATGATAAGATAGCTAGGTTGGCCCCATATCTAATAAGATAGCTATGTACACCATAGATATCGTACCAAATGGCCCCCCAAATGCACGGGTTTCCAACACTGATTCCAGTACGGGTGTCAGGGCCTGGAAGTCTGGGATAATTTTGAAGGTACCCTCTGGTAATTAAACGTAGCTATTGAAAATGGCCATTTATAGTGGATTTTCCCATCAAAAATTGTGATTTTCCATAGTGTATGTTAGTTTACCAGAGGGTATCTATTGAATAGTTTTGTCATATTTCACTGTTATTTGCATTCCACTCTTTGGGATTAGTGATTCAACAGCTGGAATACCAACCACCACAAGCATGGCTTCGTCTCAAAATAGGGTACCTGAGTAAAAATCCACTCGCTTGTCATCATTTTCCCAATTAAGTTGCATTTTTTCGGGCGGGCAGATCCCCCACATGCAGACAAACCGATATCTCAGCATCCGGCTAAGTACATCCACTGGTTCATCCTCATTTTCCCCATTAAAAACATCTCAAAACTGCCATTCTTGTGGGCAAAAATCTCCCAATTGCCAGCCCAATGTCAGTGGCATCCCAGTGACATCCAGGATCAAGGCCTCGACCCTCTGCCCGATATCACGTGCCATGTCATAATGCATATCTTCCATCCCCGGTGGTGGCGCCACCGGAGGATCTAGCGCCATCTTTTCAAAACGGCGCGAAAATTTCGACCGGAACCGGAGGAGGTCGGTGGGGAAAAGGTAAGGGCTGGAGCCAAAAGCCAAGGATCATCGCAGGACTTAATGTACTCATAATATATGGGCTGTTGCGGCTTTGCTGTGCTTTTGCTATGGTTTTCTGATCTCAAAAATCACCCAAAATCAACTCCCAGGTTCAATCCTTGCAAAATACGCGCAAATGTGTTTATGAGCTCTGCCTTAAATTGTGCCAAATGAATCCACAAATGCCCTTGGCTGTCAAAAGCACTGGTGTTTGTGTCCAACCCCTTCAATATCATTTGGCTATCGATCACACCTACCTCTGTTTGTGTATCAAAATAACTTTCAAAATTGATGTTCATACCCATATTCACATTGGACACTCACAGCTTTTGACCCATAGCCAAACAAACAAGAAAGTAACCACGCATGATTCAAACACCTGGACACATAATTACATCAGACTATACACCAAATGTTTATGTATAAATGATTTACACGATGGACTGATGATACATATTTACCCTTTGGTTATTCAACACAGCCATGGAAAATGGCTAATCTTATCTAATTTTCCCATTAAAACCTCCATTTGTAGAGGATTTTCCATGGCTATGTTAACCAGAGGGCAATCCCCAGGTTCCAAGGCTCCGGCGCTTCAAAATGTCCATGGCTTCACGTTCCGAGACCTCGCAGCTCAGCAAAAATGGTGCTTTAAATCAAGAAATTGGGGAAAAAAAAATTAAATATATATACCATCTGGTATGTTAACATAGACCCTGAGAATAGCTATTTTTAGAGGAAACTAGTCTTCCAATCCCTATCTGCCAGGGTCTACGTTAATTTACCAGAGGGTATATATATAGCAACCCCAAAGAGATAGAAAGGTTGGAATCCTGGAAAATAGCTGGGGGTTATATCAATGAAATTTGATTCATCACCATTGATACGTTTAGTTCATATCTCAATGAATTGAGGTAGTCAATAAATGGATCACCATTTAGTGAAGTCAAACTTTCAGCAATGATCAGTTTAAATCACTGTCGGGGGATATAAAGAAATGTTGATTGAACTACTTGTATGGTTGGGAATCAATTATCATACAAATATCGTTGGCTTGAATTGCCAATTGTCATATCCAAATTCTTATCCTTGGTTTTAACTTGCATGACGATATATATATATATATATATATACACAAACAAGACCATCCACAAAATCATCAAAACCATCCCACTTTGACTAAAAAAACATCTTATGAGGAAAACTGGATATACTGCAATGGGGATACATAAAGCCACCGAAAAATCATACACCTTCATATCACTAAGATGGAATATATTCCACGAATATTTGGCATGGATAATGTACATTTAGAGGTGAAAGCAAGCTCTTGAGAGATTTTTCAAAATTATTTTCATAGTTTACGTTTTTCAGAAACCATATCATTGGTGGCTGGGCTGGGATGCCAAGAAAACAGGCGGGGCAAGAAATAATAAACATTAATAAGCTATGATATGCTATTATGATATACTCATAGTCACTATACTTATTGTCCGGATTCCGATGCTATGACCTCAAGCTCTGTTAGGATATGACGAGGATCTCACCAAACAACGACTGGTAGTGGCCCCGGGAAGAACTAGGTGAGCCAGCGACAGCAACACCCCTTTGTCTTTGGAAGGGTTTAGTGATCCCAGACATGGAACAGAACAGCTAGGCTCAACACCACCCATTTCAACTGATGGAAGCTGATATCAGCTGAAACCAAGCTTCCCGGTTCTAGGATGTTCTAGGTCGCATCCTTGATGATCATTTTTCCCATGAGATTCGCCATAAAATGGGTATTACGGTATTCACCATTCTTCACGATCTTTCCGATGGACAACAACATCGGAAAATCAGCCCTTTTCATCCCATGTCATCAAATTTTCGATGAAAAAACATGCTTTCAAAACCATCGTGACCTTCCATTCACTGGATTGGTTGAAGGGAAAATCTACAGGAAACCATGGTTTTTACCATCAAATATAGAGGTTTCCTGTAAATTTTCCATAATTTTCCCATAAACCAATCCATTGATCCATGGATTCAGTGACATCTCCAAGTCGCTCGGGTGAGTTGCGAGACCACACGCTCCTCATCCAGGTCCTGCTGAAGCTCAGCCTGGGATGGGGTGACGGCACGGCATTGGGTGGGGAACCACATTTCAATGGATTGGTGAAAAGGAACATCTTCAACCAATCCAACTAAAGTTTTCCAATAAATCTACCAATTGTTCTCAATAAATGTAGGAAACCTGGGTTTTTACTACCAACTATAGTTTTTGTGTTAAGATTTTCTCCAAAACCAATCCAATGAATGAATTATACTTGAATGATAAATCCACTTAAAGAAATTTAACGGGACATGCATGGAAATGCACTTTGTAGTTGAAATGGAAAATCGGCTCTTTAATGTTCATGGGGAATCCACTGAAATCCACTAAAATAGAGACATGATGCCACAAGAAATCTATTTTCCAATGAGAAACCCAACTATAGTTTGATTGTTTCCTTTTGAAAGAATAACGTTACAAAGGACAACCATGGTGATGTTCCAAGGGACACCAACTTGTTTTTTTTTTGAGGGGGGGGGTTGTCAGAGTTTGAGGAAAAACACCTGGAGTTTCTCACATTTTCTCTGCCAGGGATCGGCAAAGGGATGCCGTGAGGTATGCCTCCAGGCAGGCGCCCATTGATGTACAAAATACTGACAGTGGTCCTCACATAAAGTTGCAATATCTAGAAACACGTATGTATAGATATATGCATATATATGTATACACATTCATATATATATATATATATGTATACACATTCATATATATATATATACATACAATATCATAATATATATATATATTATATAAGTATCATAAACTAATATTATTATGATGATATGTATATATATATATATGTTGTGATATCTCGCCCTCTCTCTCTCTCTTCAGCGCCATTTCCAGGAGTCTAGCCGAATGCTAAAGACACTCTACTACATACATACAGCATCATACAGCGTGTTACAGTATACATATAATATGCGTATAATATGCGATTGTTATATTCCTGCTCGGCTCAGTCCAAGTTTGCCAAGGGGCATTTCTGTTCAGCCACTGCACCTGTCTCCTGCCATTGCTATCCAGAGGAAAAATGTGGCCTCAAGTCAATCTTAAATCAACGAAACATGGTAGTCAAGTAATCAATTAAAAATGGGATAACGGGATATCTATCAAATAATCAAATATCCTCTTCAGGTAATCAATGTCCGCACTCTAAGACGCCGGGAATCTGAATCACCACTCTTCCCGGATTCCTGAATCTTAGGTTGTGCCCCCTACTGACCCAGTGGGTATCTACAGGTTTTACAGTGCTAAGAGAACAAACTCGTAAGTATCAGCACTGAGATGAGCATCGCTGATCCCATTGCCTTTTTCGTGACACCAGGCCCCTCCAGCCACCCCAGTTAATTGCACAAGTTTTGCCCATTTCTTTTGGTGGAAAATACCAACAAGTCACAAGTCGGATGCGCGTTTGCCTTCCCGGTAGGGTTGATTTGGAGAAAAAGTCGCATGTCACACCCTTCTCAGAAAGGCTCTTGATAGGGAGTCCAATCCCCCCAAGCGGAGCCACACACCCCTGACGCTCAATATCATGGAAGATTGTGTCTTACAAAAGGCTGTACTCTTGGATTGGAAGTTGCGACTCTTGTTTAGTAATATCATCACCAGGCACCAAGTTTAAGGCTTACATCTATGCACGAGGAAAAATGTTACCATTCAATTTTCATGTTCAAGGTATCCGCATTTGTCTTTGACTTTTCGGGGGAATCGCGCAGCTGGTGGATTTTTGTTGGCACCTGATGCGACTACTGTCAGAGCTGTGCTGAGGAGGGGCCTGGCTTCGGGACGAGTCTGAAGCCTTGAAAAATTTGGCTCGGATCACTTCTCTGAATGGTGAGTTTGTGTCACCATTCATATGATATTTGGGTATCGAACCAACAATCATGGTGATATGGATTTGATTTAACCAATAGCTACTTTTAGAAAGTGTGGTGTTCTTCAACATCAAGGCGAATATATTTCTCCGATTGCAAATGGACATTGGGATTTATCCTCCATTTTCGGACAAACCGAGGCGACGGCACCCCATGGCAAGGTAATTTCATGTAATTTCTTCGTTTTATGTGTTGCGGTGCCAGGTCTACATTTCATGTCCTGCATGTAGACATGGGGATTGGGGATTTTGGATGTTTAAGCACCAAATGGATCCAAATGGGATCTAGTCGCCAATACTGGGAGTTTCATCAACCAAGGGCTTCTAATTGTAAAGAAACTAGATTCAATCACCAAATTTCATCAAACATGTGGATTGAACCCAACCAAAAATTATGATTTGACCATCAAAGAAGAGGCTACACGAGCCAGCGACCATATTACCCATGGCTGACATGGTCTCCGCCTGGCGGCTTCACAATCAGGGAATTACCGGTTTCTTAAAATGGCCACCTCCAATAACCAGAATTGAACCACCCAAAAAATGGGACAGGAAGATACACGTTGCCAGCAGGAAAACCGCAATGTTTTTGTTGATGACATGTGAGCACTTGTTTTGTGGCTGATAAAAATCATGACTATGGGCCAAAACAGCCTGACCCCCCCCCCGCGTTCACATCAAAATCATGAGGTATAAGTATAGGCTATCGCTTGACGTTCATCCCATCAAGCATGATCCCATAGGTCTTGATCCGTTCCCATATGAAACAATGCGGGTGAAAAGCTCACCACAGTTCGGAGCCGGTCACTAGAACTAGCTGGGATGCCCCACTCTGGAAGGCTTGCCTGGCAAGTTGGAGCGGACATCACATGGCCCATACCATCCCAATAGATTCACATGCTGTGCTCGGCAATGGAAAGCCATTCACAGGGGTCACATAAGGGGTCCAATTCCCTGTAGCAGTTAGGGACTCCTGGCCCAAAGAAGTGGCTTTAGCCTCCATTATGCAGGTAACCACCTTGTTGAATAACGCCAGGATATTTCATCAACCTAGATTAAATTGTACGTATGTATATAATATTATATATATATATATATACCAATTGTATAATTGTTGGGGTCCTCCTGAAAATGTGGCCATGGATTAGCGCCCTGGTACCCATCCATGCAAATATTTTGACTGATTTTGTGCACGTTGGTGACGACCTGTTCAGCATAAATTTGGGCAGCAGCCCACGCAATCAATCGGGTGTATATTCTCTAATTGTTTAGACATCTCCAAAAACATAGAACAGTAATCTACCACAGACTGTTTCGGTAGGATTCTATGTCTTCGTCTCTCTCTCTCTCTCTCTTTTTTTGGGCTTACTATAAATGAAAAACATTGGAGGCTTCCCGAGTTGGAACGACGGATCAAAACAAGGCTGGGCACCAAAGGAACCAATGGGCTCAGGAGGGCGTTGTTCTCCTGCGACGAGTTGATTATTTGATTTCCTCTACCCCCTTACCAAAGAGATTCAGTAAATGAGGAATGTGAAAGTCACTTCGAAAGTTGGAATCATGTTCCCAGCTGATGACAAGCACAAAGATAGAAAGCACAAACTCCTGCTGAATTTCAATGCTTAACCAGCACCTGCAATGGAAGATGATTATCGGGAGAGGCAAGCCTTGCCACATCCAACTGGAAAACAATATTCTAACTTAATTAGACTAGAAGTTCGATGTCAAAAGTTTTAGGGTGCAAGTGCTAGAGAACATTAGGGACAAGTATGGCACTCAAACCTCGCAGTCTCACATCCATTTGATGGAAAATCATCTGTACATATTCTCAATCATGTTTGATGATTTATATATATATATATATACATAATATATTACAATATAATATGTAATATATATATATATACATATAATATATAGTTGATTTACCTATTACAAATGATGATTTTCCATTGCCGGATTACCAAAAGGTCTATTTCAGATCCACCATCTTCCGCAGTCCTTTGGCCCGTGGCGCCCTGAGTCAGTGAGTCAGGAGTTGTCGGGAGGTTTCAAGGGAGAACTCACATTCGATGCCAGCTTTTGGGACAGGTATCTGGCCAATTGCAGCATGAACCCTGATACATAGACATAGACGTCTGAGGGTATGTCCATCTACCTACAGCAAAGTCTCATATTTGGCGAGTCAGTCCATGCTGTGGTGAAAATTGCAGGAACCCAGTGAAACATGTTTGGTCCGGCCATGTCCGGCCACAGGCTCGCAAAGCTCATTTGGGAAGGTCCATGAACCAAGAAAGATATGACCATCTAAGCAGTGAGACTCAGGGAGTTGGGTTGAAGATGTTCAAAATCCCCACTTTTCAAAAGCAGCTATCAATTCCCCGCCTTCTCAGAGCATTTGAAGCAGAGTAGCGATATCACCATCCCCAAGGTCTCTGAGGGATCCGCACTGGTGCATTTGGAGATCATTTCCTCACTGGATCTCACTGGATTGGTTAAAGGGAAAATTTACAGGAAACCTCTATATTTGATGGGTAAAACCATGGTTTCCTGTAGATTTTCCCTTTAACCAATCCAGTGATTTCCAGGATACTTCTTTCTCCAATAACCCGATCCAGGTCTGTCTCCCCCAGCGTTTGGGCATCGGTAGGCACGCCTCAGGCGTGGTGCTTCAGAAACAGTCACGGTAGCCTGGGGCACGACGATGGGCGGGCGACAGGTCCCTGGATTTGTGTTGGACCTATCATTTGGGGGCTCGATTTGGGAGGTGATGGTCAGGATGCCTGGCCAACATTTGCTTTGCACCCGTGGGTCTTCATGCAGATTCAAGTCAAGTACCCATCAAACACACAAAGGGAGAATGCAAATTAAATGATTCCGGGATATTATGGCTACTTGGCGGGGTCAAAACATACCATAAACATACCCAGTGGCACTTATGAATATCTATCAGAATCTGAATCCACCAAAAGTCTTTTTAATCTGAGTTTGATTGGAGTGTATGTATGTGCCCTCCAGTAGTCAAACATGGCAATGGAAATCCGCATTCTTTGCAGATGATTTTCCCATTTAAAATTCCCATTCGTAGGGGATTCCCAATTGCCATGCTTGACTAGGATGGTAGCTCACATTTACACTGGTTGGTGGAGAACACGATTCCCGATTTTCATGTTGTGTGATAATCCCCATTTCATTGATTAGTATGATCCCCAATCATCATCAACCAACAGGTGTAGATCGCAGCCGCTGCTGCGCCAGGCACCTTGCGACCGGTTCCAATCGTCTCTCCTCGCTCAGCCTTCCTGCCAGCCGTTATAGGTTGAAGCCTCATCTTCCAGTTTCCTGTCTTATTGAAAACTATATCTAGATCCGTGTGCATACAAAGAGAGAGAGAGAGAGAAGGAAAGAGAAGGATTTAGATTAACTTGTACCAAGTACCCGATGAATGTAACCAAGCCCAACACCAAAAGGTCAAAATCACCCTGGCTGTCTCTGCCTATCCCAGGAGTAAGGGGGCTAGGGTGGAAATGAAACCAGGAACAGCACAGATTGCAACCATGGAAAAGGCTGGAAGGTGCAAAGTAATCCAAGGACTTGTGTCAACAAGCATATGGGAGTTTAGCCAAAAGCAGAATGTGGCAACTCCTACAAACAACATTCGGGAACACAACCAATACCAGCGCATCATAGCTGCGTCCCAAAATGTGCATTGGGCCCCGGATCACCGTCTCCCGATGGTGTGACCAAAAGCCTTTTTGGGCTATCCCTAGCACGTTACAACTCACACATGCTTCTGCTGATGGTATTCGTGCAAATCCTACCCGTCTATACTGGCCACTAAATGAGCCAATGGGATATCATCATCTAAATATGAGTTTGAATAGCGGTTCAACCTGGAATCTAGTGGAATCCAGGCATGAACAAATGCTCATCCCATGTCCATTACGACACCCATTATGATATCCGTTATCATTATCCGTTACAACTGTTTTCAATATAGTGATTACACATAGTTATAATATCCATTGAAATCATTACAGTATCCATTATATTCATATTATATATCTCATTATAATATCCATTCTCACAACCATCATTAATATCCATTCATGCAACTAACCAGGACAAACATGCAGTTTCTATCCATATATTTCCTATCCATTTGACTTTTTGGGGTCCTCAAAAATGGATACCTCCCCCCACCTCGCAGTGCCGATGGCGTAGGCCGTGGGATCTCGGACGCTGCCGGCGTTCTCCTGGCGTTCGCTGCTGTAAAAGATTCGGGGCGGCTGGAAACCATCCTGGAAGGTGACGACTTTGTACCCTCTGGTAAACGTTTACATAGCTATTGGAAATCCTCTATAAATGGAGGTTTTACTGGGAAAACCATCTATAAATGGGATATTCATGGATTACCCTCTGGTAAACTCACAGTTTGCTATTGATAAAATGGCCATAGAAATAGTGGATTTTCCCATTACACATGGGTGATTTTCCATAGCTATGTAAACGTTTACCAGAGGGTTTCTGTTTGATTCTTTTTGTTGCGATAAACTAATTCAGGGATAAAGATAGGCTATTAAGGTAAGATTCCTAGGGTCTATGATTTGGATGTGGTGTATGGATTATGGATTTTCTTGCAGACTTCCTGGTCATGCTTTGCTTGGAGTACTCTCTGGCAATCATAAGCTTGCGATGGACCACCCAACAGAAATCCATTGATAGAGGACGTTCCAATGAAACTTGAACATTTAATAGGATTGGCCAACCCTAATTGATCATCATAGAGCGCAGCAGTGAGCAGTTCGTCGAAACTGGGATGACCGATGTCTTTCTCTGCTGGTGACCTATCCGACTAGTTGAAAGGCTACTGAAAGGCTACTGAAAGGCTACTGAAAGGCTACTGAAAGGCTACTGAAAGGCATATGCACCTAGTTGTGTTTAGCCATCAAACCATCCAAATTGGTCTGCCTAATTTCTGGGAAAAGGATGAGTAACGACCAATTTTCGGGGTATCCTAGTGTCAAACCCAAATGAATGTAGGACTATGGCACGGCACATATCCCATGAGTGGATGCTGGACTCGCGTCAACCACTTGGTGCCTGCAGCCCTGAAGATGTCAGTTGATCCCAAGAGGGATGGACAGAAACAACTAACCATAATGTGGGTAAAACAATAATAAACCACCAATTTTGGAATGGTCTATACCACCTATTTATGGTGATTTGGGGGATGGTTTATTATTGTTTTACCAACATTAAACCAGCAGCAGTGCAAGACAGTCTAAACATCTGATTGCTCATATGGCTAACCTTAGCTACCCACTGCAACATACTACAACTTCTGCTGGAACATTTAGAAGGTTACTCTTCCAGTTGGGTGAATTTATACACCGTCTCCTCAAAGTTCTTCAGGACGTCAAAGGCCTCCGTGACGGACGAACCCAGGTGTCCGGGTCATATGTGTCATAGATTTGTATGGTTACACCCCGACAATAACTTCATATGGATTAATGAACATTGATATAGAAGCTCTTGCATTTGATTCAACTAGGTACATGTCAAAGCATAAACATGCATCAACATCAGGGTACCAAAGTTCAAAGGATCCACCCTTAGGAGTCTGAGACTGCTCAAATTTGGGTTTATCCCTTAATCTATCACGACCTGGTCCCTCATGGTTCTCTAATTTTCCTGGACCTCAGCACACTGCAGAACTAGTGAAATCTAGTGATTCTGAATTTCATTGCTGAAGTTCATCAAGGTGACGGCAGCCTTGAAGATCTTCGTCTCTGTCTTGAGATATGTTCATAATCTTTCCAATTAATTATCCATCCAGTTGAGGATGTGCAGCACAAACTGATGGGTCGATAACCTACTATGGCTTTTTCACATCTGCAATTAAGACCAAGTATTTGAGACGAATTCAGATCAACTAAGAGCAATGAAGATCAACATTCAGCATTCCAGGCTTTATTCCAGGCTGTCCGTTTTTTTTATCCCATGGCTGCAGGGCGGCAGGGGCCCTGCCGCGCCTGCCCGGTGGAAAGTGACATCAACGCGGGAAGGACCTCTGAGACCGTGGCGTCGTCAAGGGCCCAGTGGGGAAATCATCAAAAGTGGCTGGGAAATCTGAACGAAAAATGGATGTCTGTGGCTGGGAAAATTAGAGGAAACTATGGGAACATCACCTATAAATGGAGGTCTATAGCTGGGAAAATCACTTGTAAATGATGGATTTTCCATGTTTGATTAATTACCGGAAGGTAGATACGATAGATATAAATATAACTAAAGGGCCCAAGCTATTGGATCATTCCCACTCGAGTCAAACCCTTGGAGTTGTCCCAAAATCGAGCACCCCAAAATCCAATGCTATCTATCATTCACTCAGATTTCTGTTTCGGGCTACCCTCTGCTAATTCAACATAGCCATTGAAAATGGGACATAAATGACCCATTCAAAGATGGTGATTCTCCATAGCAGCTGTGTCGTTTTTCTGCGCAGGATGTCAGGCCATCCAGCTGCTCATTAACAGCCGGCGGTTTTGCGTCCTGCTGACCAGTCCATCCATCATGGGAGGGGAAATCTGCAGGAAAGCCTTCTATTTGTGGGCAAGAAACATGTAAAATACCTTGTGCCCAATAAAATTGGTTGACTTGTGTTGAATTGCAGGAAACCTCCTTTCTTGGCATAATCATGGGATTACAGGTAACATGCATCCTTTCCTGCATGTTTTTCGTAAAACACAGCAATGCATCCGTGGATGACAGTTTCCTATAGGGTCCCTCTTCAAACACGTCTCAGGAAGGCAGGCGGCTCTCTGAGAAAATGATGACATCCACAGTTGACGTGCCCTGATCCAAATTGAAAATGCACTAATAGGTGTGTATATATGTATATACGTATATATATAATTACATATTATGTATATGTGTGTGTGCATGCGTGTATGCATATATATATATACACATGTGTATACATATAATCGTATATATGAATATATGTATGTGTGTGTGTGTGTTCGATGTATGTAATCCTAACTGGTGGGGCGCGTGATTGCTATATTTGATTGTAAATCATAGATGTTATCAACAGTTTTCAACCCCATCAAAATATAAACGTGAATTGGGATCATCCTATCTTTAAGGATTTGTGATATTACAATATGCTTGAAACTTGGAATGCTTTGCAGGTGTGATGTTGCCCTTGAGCTGTTCCATTGCCATGTTTGACTACCAAAGGCCCAGAAGGTCTCGTCCTCTTCTGCAGCCAGTGCGGTTTCCCTTGGGGGAGCCGCCATTTTCTTGTTTCCTGCGGGCCCGGGGCCCGCTGACGTCACTGGGACACAGTTGGGAAAAAAAAAACATGAAAATTCATGAAAATCATGTGACATACTTGTCAATAAACTTCATAAACTTGGGAAAACGAAAGTGATGATGGTTGATGGTTGTGAACGAATCCTTCAGGGTTGGGTACGACCAAATCCAATCAACTCTACCGAACTCGAACGCTGTTTGTGGGGATTGCAAGTCCCCACATGAACTAGTAAAACGCTGGAGAGATCAACCTGCAGAGGCAAACATGAAACGGGCTGAGGAAAAAAGGCCCTTACAATATTTGTTTCTCCCAAGGTGAATGTGCTCAATACGTAAATCCGAAACAAGCTGGTTGCTGACATATCATCTAGGGATGTGTTGGAGTGGACTGTCGCAATATGTATATTTACTATACTTTATATGTCAAAACAATACTAAAACAATGACATTAGATGATATTCGATGATGATTTTCGATTTTGAACAGCGGTTCCAAGATGGTACACCCACAGAATCCCTGACTCATTCCTTGACCATCTGCCATGCCTAGCCCCAGCCGGCGGCCTTTCTTGGTCTTTCGGCCCAGGATTTGGGTGCCCAGCATTGGCAGCGTGAAACCTCCGCATTTGGTGCAGCCAAAACGGGCAGCCACCGGGTGGCCCGCACTTTCCGTGGAAAAGATGACCACTTGAGCGACTTACCCGTAGACCTATAATATATACATACGCAGTGCATATATATATATATATAATACACATACACATAAAACACTATATCATATATATATATATTATGTAATATACCTATCTGTATAATTCACTGTAGTACTTAGTTCTGGAAAAAGAACTTGCATGGGATGAAGATGTTGAAACATGGGAACGCCTTCAGGTAGCTCTTCCATCCAAGTGCTGGACATCGAGTTTGGCGCCTGCGGGATGTCGACCGAAAACGTGGAGTTTCACCCCTACTGGCAATCAGTAACTAATGTAACTAGTTGAGACCCTCTGGTAATCAAACCTGGCAATGGAAAATCCACCATTTACAGGGGATGTTCCCATTAAAACCTGCATTTATGGGGGATTTCCGGGATTTCTGGTCGTACCCAGGGGAATGAAAAAAAATAAACAGGGGGAACATGTTGGAAGTCAGAGAAGGCCATTTGCAGATTGCGGCCACAAGTTGCAGTTCAAAAATCCCACTCTTTAAGCCCTTAAGCTTTCTCGCGATTGGAACATCTGGAGTTGTATCAGTTTGCCTCAACTTCTGTGCCGTCATCCTTGAAATTCATTGATCATGGAACACTTCAAGAATGGCCATCAACTTCAGGATCCCCACTGTTGGTGCTCCAAGCTGAAGTTCAGGAATTCAGATGACTCGCAAACGGTTGTCAATCCATTTGCTACCCCAGTTCTGCGAAACCTGCCTCCTCAGAATCGTAAAGGAGATCCCATTTGGTATCCTCTGGGCTACCTCAGCTGCAACACCCCAAAAGAAAAATCACAACACATTCAAATGCCCCCACAAAATTTGATATGGAGGCCAAAACAAGGGCACAACGGAGGATTTCTTTCAAATCTTGTCACAGGGAGTCTCAGCGAATCACATTCACATAACAATGTCTAACGGATTTTCATAGCGCTCCCTCACCGTTGGACCACATTTTCCTCTCTGCGTCCTGTTGGATACACATATGGTCCGGCGGCAACAGTTTTTGTTACTGGACTGGTGAGGGAAGCAACCTCCTGAGAATTTCATCATCATTATCGGAGCAATATACTCAGCGCTACTGTTGGCTTCATGTCTTTTCCCTCCGAGGCCGTATTCCACAAGTGTCTATTGACGGCCACATCGTGTTCTTGTCGGGGTATCCTGCGTCTTCCAGTGCTCCGAGAAGAGCATTTGCCCTACGACCTCACCATGATGTTATTTTTGTTTGCCTTTATTGTTTGATTTCTGTCATTGATAGTATTCGATTTGTTCTTACACTTTTAATTTAGGTTGCAATATGTAAATATAATCGTACGTATGCATACATATATTGTATAATATATGCATACATATAGACCGTGTATGTTGTCGCTGTTTGCGGCGAGAAATACCATGAGCAACCCATATATATATATATATAATTAATATAGATATTGAATATATATGAATATATGCATGTATAAGTATATACATATGATTATATACAATATAACTATTGTAAAAGTCATTGACCCACCACTCACCAAGGATTGTGTGGCCAACCGTCCTCCAGAACCCGTGTTCACAGCGGCATCCAAATTACATTCTTGACCGTCAACGAAGGAGTCCACGGTCAAACGCAGTGCTTGATCCAACCTCAGAATGTCAACTGTTGGCATCTCTTTGTGGATTAGTTAAGACATGTTAAAACCACACTACAGCAACCAAACACAGACACACGCGCGCGCACAATACTTGGGGGGATGAGCATCTATAAATCCAACCTATTTTGATGTGAACTGAAGGGTACCCAAAGCTTTGGCCCATAGCTTTGTAAGATTCAATAAGCACCTCTTACCAGTGTCGGGAACTGGCAGAGCAACTCCTTAGGAGGTGTATCCGTATTTTATGGAGAGATGCCCTTACACATCATAATGCCATCCATGAGGAACCATTAGGATGCATCGATGTATATGATGCTATATGTAGTCTATATATGCTATTTTTGTAGTCAAAACAAGTGGTTGCCAGGGCGGTTGAGATGCCGAGCCTTTGGGTTTGCGAAGGCAACCCCCACTGCATTAGACGCAGAAGAGATTGACACGTAGGCATTTTGCCAAGTTGCATGCTTGGAATCAAATGTGCCAGGTAGGCACTGCACAAGTCCAGGCATGGATTGGCATTGCACTCAATGAGCCACACTCGGAAGTCAGAGTCCACCTCAGTAGCTGGAATCCGAAGCAGGCCTCGTTTTGAAACTTGTCTGTCAGCACCCACTAGTTTTTGATTACCAAAGGAACTACATGTACCACTGTTCATGGCTTCAGGTTTGGCCCCTGGCAGAGATTCATATCCAGAGATCAGGAGCTTCGAATCTTGACCTTTTTTCTGAGCTTACCCACTCGTGACCCATAACCTTCTGGGATTTCACGACGCAATGCTTGGAATGATTCTGCAATAAAGCTAGATACAGAAATTCATGATCACTCATAATTGTATAATCCCACCCCCTAATCTTCAACACCCCACTTGTATGGTCCCAAATATGTGGTTTCATCCCCATCACCCCCTATACTACACCATGGTTTTGGGGGGATGTTTAACATGAAGGGAACAGTTGAAGCAGTTCCAGTTCCCCACCCTCCGCCGAGGTGCCATGAAATCAAAGCCGAAGACCTGCACAAGGTGCTGCCCCATGGTCAAATTGGAGGATAACTCCAATAACTAGGCTTCATGGTAGATGTTTATGTTGGACCTATCTGATAGTGTTACTGTAGGTTACTGTAGGTATGGTAGAAATATGTACAAATAGTACAGTTAGCGGAGATTAAAAATCAACAAACGTCACTGGGGGGGACCGCCGCTGCTGGGACGGACCCTCGCAGCGATCGCCGATCGTCCTCTGGATGGGCCATAATAATGACCCCCAACATTGCATGGCTTACGACCAGGCATACTCCAAATCTACGCAAAAATCACTCGGCCCAGAAATACCGCTATGTGGCTTCAATTAATGGCTGGTATATACTGTGTATATATATATGTATATATACATCTGTTCATACTGCTATTCACTTACATCATAAGATAGAAAGGAACTTGGATATATAAAAATTCAAACCTGCCAATGAAAATCACCCAGTTCATTCATAGATGATCTTCCCATGGGAAAAAAAACACGATAAATCTCCAATCTTTTCATTCAGATTTTCATGATTTCCCCTGAAAAATGTAGGGTATGATTTTTCTAATCATAGCCAGTCAGTGGTAGCCCGAGACCCAGGCCTCGAAGCAGTGTTTGATCTTTCGAGGATTCAGCTTGCTGGCCGCGGAACGAATGGCCTCTCAATGGAGGAGTTGGATCCAAAAAAACACACACCTGACCCCCACTAAAGCCGTGTTTAAAGCCGTGTTTGTCAGTATGTTGTCCAAAACCAAGCAAACAGTGACTTGATAGGACTTGATCATCTTGATCAAGTCAAGACATCATCTCACATCATCTCACATCCACTGATGTCATATTTTTAGGCTATTTTATACAAGTTTTTGGACATTTTCTGGGGCCAAAAGATGTTTTTGTTGCTGCCCAGCAACATCAGCCATAAGGCTGTGGCACTTTGGCATCAAGTCCTCTCTCACGCTGATCTTGCGCACCTAGCCAAGGGCTGCTGGAGAAAAAAGAACTGATGGAATCCGACCCTATCATCATTCCTATTCTTCTGATCTTTTCCGGGTATAGGAACATATATGATACAAATAATTTGAATACATATGATACATGTATATATAGATGTATTTACCTTTAGCGTCCAAACCCTAAAAATGTGTCGGGTGTAAACTACAACCCTGGGTTTGTCACAAAACACCAGGCTGCAACATGTCCGAATTCCAAATAGTGCTTGCTTCCAACAGTGCTCCTGCTTTGCTGCCTCAAAGCGTTCTTGGTCGACCCAAGCCGCTGCGGTTAGATGGAAAGGTGCACTACAGGTGAAAACATTATCCTTTATGCTGGCTTGGCTTGAGCCTAGGAAAATACATGCAGGGTTCCTAAAATTGGAATTCCCCAACTCACTATGGGTTTCAAACACTAAAATTAAAATGGCCATAAATCAGATCCAATAACTGGATGATTTGGGTGCCCCCATTTTAGGAAACCTCCACATGACAGGAATTAAAACAACCCAAGCTGGCTCCTGGTGATGTTCGTCCAGGAATTTCTGGAACTCTTCTAGGGAGAGCTTGTTGCCAGACTCAAACTTGCCATACCTCAAATCCAAATGCTGCGATGTGAACATGCCACGGCTGGTTGTTGCTTTGAACTGCCCTGAGCAATATCTCAGTCAATTGGGGTCAGGCCAAAACCATGCCAACTATGATTGATACATTAAAATAACCAAAACACCAAGCAGAACCTACTAGTAATCTCCACCCCTCTTCATACCAAGTACATCACCCCATAGCTATGGCAGCAGCTATGACCCCTGGATATCCAAGGGCATTGAAGCAGCAAGGCCGATGAAGGCAGCTTGGAATGGATCGTACCAAGCTGACAGGTTCTGCCTATTTTCAGGTACTTACTACCAAGTTATGAGCAAGCATTTTAGACCAGTCAGACCAAGCTGCAAACATCTTCACATATTGCTAGGGAACACTAGCATGCAAAGCAAACTTCACTCAACTGTTTGCAAGAAAAACCGCACTTATCTTTACTTGTTGTTCCTACTGCACCCCCCCCAAAAAAAAAACAACTGGGTTTGTTTCCTATCAAGACATGGGCAATACCCCGCAGAATGCCGCGCCATGGTTGATCCCAAGGACTCCTCTCCCTGCTTCTGGACAGCGTCATTGTTGAGGTGAACCATCCTGCTGAGGAGCACAATGTGAAGGATGTGTTCAAAATGTTCAAAAGAAACATGAAGGAAAAACCTGATTAAAATCTATATGATCATACAAATAACCACATGACTGGTCACAGCATACATCATGTACATACTGCATCTGATTATTTCGATGGTTGTTGGCATTTTGCAGGCCGTAGAATAGCAAGAAAGCATGAGGATACTATTGCACTGCAATATCCGAGGAGTGTTTGATGCTTAGCAGAAGATGACAATAAACATAAGGAAGCGATCACACATTTAAACACTACCATGCAAATGATCACTCAAGACTCAAAAGCATTTTATATACCTCCAAAAATGCCAAACAAACCTAGAACTTTAAATGTCGTCTAGAAATGCATATCATATTACATCTGCTTCTCGGATAGGCACACCATGGACCCTGGCTCCTGTCCAAGCTCTTCGTTGTATACCTGAGCACGGCGCTGTTGTATGTTTCATGCCATCCCCAAGTGCCAGGAATGGGGCACTAAGAGTGGAACATGAATTTCGATGCCATGATGATTGACCAGTGGATTTTTATCCAACATACCACACAACATTCCCCACATTGTTCATGATCTCCCCGTAATTGATGCCTGTTGGCAAAAAATGTTGGTGGGACACTAAATATTCCTCCATCAAACTGGCCCCTTCAGGAATAATCAACCCCGGAATTCACAAAGGTGTTCTCTTATTTTGCTGATCATAATACAATGTTTGTTAGATATCTTTGAATCTTTTCCCACCGAAGAAAAGTACAAGTACAAGTGAGAAGTGATCGAAACTCACTGGCATCCTCCTTTATACTGGTTGCTTTCAGGGGTTCCATTCGGTTCCCACAATGTGTCAACATAAAAACCTAGGTGGCCTAAAGCAACTAATCAACAAGGATCTGGGCACATTACAGCATCCCAAAAACGATAGAACCGTGATTTACCACTTTTTTGGTGGGAGATTGGATTCTATCATGCTTTTATGCTCTAAGTTTTTGGGTGCGAGGTTGTCCTATATCTTTCATAATTCTACTCCCAGGCTAGAAATCCACGGTGTCCATCCCTGGATCCCGAGATCCCCCAGGACCCCGCTGGGGGTTCCCACGAGGAGCTGCAGGTTCTGAGATAGGCATCGCGAAAGCCCAGGGCGCGTAGACCGTGTCCCTCCTGCGTGGCGAGTACCAAACAATACCTCGGCGGCCCACGGATGGCCAGGCAGCTAACACCCCAAAACATCCCAAAACTGGATTGGGAGATCATCAAAATGTATGGGTATCTAAGCCATCAATGGAAAAAAACAGCAAATATGCATCGTATAATGCATATTATACATTTATATATATGGAGATATTTAAATACAAAAACACAGTCTCATACAGTGATCAACGCTTCTGGGTCTCTCTTTGCGACAGTCTGCCATGAATGTTCAATCAATCAAGTCTTTGCTGAGTATGCGGAGAACTCATCCAGCCAACGCATGGGAGAATCCTGGGATGTTCATCCAAAACCGCGGGAATTCATGATCACCGTCGTGTAAACATCTGTGGTAAGCCCAGTGCCATACACCTAGCATCATTTGGGGATGGTTGGCATCCCAACAAAAATGGTGCGCATCCTTGGGGATGGTTTTTCGTGGGCTCACCACATTAAACCAGCGATGTTCAACAGGGGACTGTTTTCCTCTCGCTCATCCTCCGTGAGGAGCATTTCTGAAATGTGCCGGTGAAACAAGGACAGGAGTATCTTATCTTCACTAACGAGACGCTTCGGCTCGCCCAAGGCTGGGTCTTGGTGTCGGTGTTTCATTCTGCGAATTGAGAGAACACGCCGTAAGAAAAGGCGTGCGAAACAACAGCAGTGGCGAAAGAAACCCTCTTACTGCAACCACGACATGTGCCGAGGTGGCAATACTCTTCACGTTAAATGCTCTGAGTTCCGTTTGCCATGTATGCGGTTTTGGATTTCGGATATTTAATGATATTTACACATCTCATCATACTTATAGGATCATACTTTTCATTTCTTCAGCATTCAAGACATCACCAACAGTGAGATTCCGTGTATTGTGGTGGAAACACCTCACAAATTAAGGTCTCTGCCCCAGGAGGATCCATGCAGGATCCCCCTGCTGAGGTCGACCCTCGCACGCTTTGGATGCGAGTTCGTAAGTTCGGCCCTAGGTCAACCCGGTTTTCGCGGCCAGGGTATGGGTCCAAATCGGGATCAACAATCATCTGGATACATCTGGATTCTGGATAGTAAATCAAGAAAGTTCCCCATGAAATCCAGCAATTTCTCCATTCTGTCGATGCTTTCTGATAGCCATTTTGGCCCGTCAATTGTGACCCATACCCAACCCCCCGAAAAAAAGAAAAACACACACTTTACCAGAATGACTGTGCTTTGAAACCCAAGCTATTACGGGGGCGCAGTAAGTAGATTACATATCCGGATGACCTAGATCCAAATGCCAATAGTTGATACCATTCTTCCGCACGTCTCCTGCAGCCATGCAGGGTCAACACGTTTGTTCCAAAATAGAAAAATGGGTCTCGCGAGTGTTTTTCATAGCCACCAAAAAAGAGAGAATGACTGGAAGAAATACATATGATTAGACTGGTTGATTCGGTGAACTCAGCTTTTGAATTAGAATTTTGAAAGCTCATCAATGTCCCTAAACTTGAAATCAATAAATATGTTACATGTTGATACAATTTTGGTTGGCTGCCCGTTACCTACTTTCATTTTTTGGGAAAATGATTGAGGCTTTTCATCTGCACAGATTGCTGGTGAACCCCTGTTTCTGGTGGCACACATTGGGCACATATCACCATGTGTGTTGATTGTATCTGCATGTTTGCCGATCCCATCCTGATCTATGGTGTGCATAAACACAAATATGTATATATATATATATATACACAGTAGGCAGTGATGCAAGGCATGATCATAGTAGACGTGATTCTGATTCAACAGTGCTAATCTTTATAAGTGAGAATCATGAGAATCTATGATAATAATACTAATACTGCGAATGCTAAGTAATGATAATAATAACTATAACCGACCTATAATAATAATAACAATGATAATAATAGTAATAATAATACTCTGTAAATGATGTATAAATCATACATATCCTCCATCCTCGTTCCTCACCCACGCTTAGAGACTGTCGTCTCCCTGCAGTCCTTTCTTCGCTCACCAGTTGGTGAAAGGATCTTGCGAGGCATTGACCTCACCCAGTTAGACCATGAAGCCAGCTAGGTCGATATCGATGGATTGATTGAATGGAGAAAGGTTGAATGGAAAGGCCCGCAGGAAACTCCTATATTTGATGCGGAAAAAAACCAAACCTGATTTTCGGTGTTGATTTCCCCTTAAACCAACCCATTGAAGATAGATTTGTTCGTGTCAACTTCCTAGAAGTCAATGTGAGTCAGTATAACTATATATAAATAGTCGTTTGATGTGGTTTGTAAGGTCTGGGTCAGATTGAGCATCTCTGTATAAGACTTATATGTAACCTGAATATCGAGGGCATGTCAACCTTTGTGGACCCCTCAATACGATATTGGATTGGTCCAAAATCCCCGATTGAGGGCTTTCACAGACACTGGGACAACTAACTCTGGACATCAAAATATCAGGGCCATTGTATGTCGCTTTCAAAGAGAAAAAACACGAGCAAGCACCTTTTGTCGGACTCTGTTCCAGTCATGAATGTTTACAAAACTGCGTGAATTGCAGGAAAAACTCATGATTCCAACATGTTCCAAGCCCATGCATTTTGGCCTAGAATCCTAGACCATCGGCCAAACTAAAGCATAGCATCATTCAGCCATGAATGGGACGATTGATGGGAACATCCTTAGGTCATGGAAGCCTGGCATGGACAAGTGGCAGCAGGAGGTTCCTGATCTGAATCTGGATAGTCATCGAAGTTACCTCAGCCCCAGATGCAGACTGAGGAGTTGCGGGGGTGACCGTACTGCCATCTTGCGATGATCTGTGTGCAGTTGGGATATAACTGATACATATATATATATATATAATTACATATATATATATATATATAACGTGGTAAAACCACGAGCAAATCATCCCCATTTTTACAAGGTTATGGGTTATATAAACTATCCCCAGCTGGAGGTTATTACACATTCAGATAATATAACATGATAGAACCAACATTGGGGCTATCGTTCAAGGAAGTTAGCTACTGCGATACGACCACCAAGGTGTCCGCTTTTGAACTGATAGCCTCCCAACAGTGCCGTCACAAGGAAGTCAGCTATCTGTTCTTGTCTAGAGTCATAAACCTGCAATCTAATGAGTTTTGAGACAAACTAGTGTAGCACAAAATGGTTGGCAACCGAGGTCTCAGGCCTAGTTATATACCAACCACTTGCCTTTGGTAAACACGGCAACTGCATTTCCTGGGTTTCATAGACAATTATCATGCATGTTTGGTGATTGTTGAACCAGCTTGGGTTGCCGATCAGCATAGCTCTCGCCACTGTTTGAGGTCCATATGATCTTATGAGATTGTCCCCTCATTCTTTCTGCGAAAGGAATTCCATAGCTTGAGGTTCAATCGCCCGTTGCTATCCACTGGCATTCTTATATTCTTTCAGAAACCAGAAAATCCCAGCATCAAAATGCATCAAACACATACAATATCAAAACATATACATTGACACATGGACTTTATAGATAAAGCTATAGATACAACTCTGGATCAAAAAAAGGGGTTTTTATCCATGTTGGAACATCTTAAAACATCATCCGCGGCGCCAACCGCGTCAAGCGACTGGTATCAGTGGCACCCTTCACGGCCGGTTTGAATGGTGCGTCAATCTTCTTGCCCACGAGATCCTCCCAGCCTGGAGGGTCAGGGGTAGCGCAGACACCCAACTGATCTAATTGGTTTCCTTCTGTCTTAATTTATGTATGATTTCTCCAAGTGGATTCAATTGGCAGGTGTTTTCAGGATATAAGCCTGGTTTAATATTGTCAGTTCATGATAGTTCATGTGGAAATGGAACAAAAAACCACACGGAGCGCAGAAAAAATGTATACATGACATAAACAAACGGCACCAACATACAGAGTAAAACGAAGGGCTGCAGCTATGCAGCTACAAACCACGGATGTCGGATTGCAGCACACTTGAAGAACTCGAAATGGTCTAGATATGTCAAGATTCAAGATCAGAATGTTCAGCAAAATCGAGAGCCGAACCCAGCTAGTGTCGCCCCAACAAAATCCTACATAGGACCTCAAAACACGTAAACCCACAACATCCCAGAGGGGTTTCCGGGAAATCTTTGAAAGTTGGAAGGGATCAACATCCAAATCTGGATCAGCATGGCTTCCAGTCATCTCCAGTCCCTGGTTCCTCTAAGTCAGTGTGAATTCTCCCATCCCCCGTTCATCTTTTTGATATCCCCCCAGAAACCATGATTTAGCAAGGGATGAAGCATGATGAAAACACATATGTGTGGGATTATTATGGATTATGATTATTTAGGTCATAGAGGATGTTTAATAATTAGGGGGTACTGTAGGTTTAGCTCTGGGACCTCAAAATTGCAAACAGTCATTCTCAATTATAACATTAGTTGAAAAAAATGTGATACTGATCGATACTGCAAAATATCGCCCACATTTCTCTTGAGGCCATGATGGCCATAGCTTCGGATTTTCCCCCTGTCCGTGCCCCTTGGGATGTCCATCTAGGAGGTGGCACTTGGGTTGGCGGGATCATTGTCCCAAATATGTCGGTTTCTGTAGCTGGCTATGCTGTGATAATAACACAGCTTTCAGTAGATCCTATGCCAAGTGTTGACAGCATTGAAGTGCTGGGATGAGACCGGTTCGCAACCATTGCTGCCCATGAAAAACATGTCCCGGAGTTCTTTGTAAACAGGGAGGCAGGGCTTCGGATTACTCCAATGAAAACGATGCACGTGGAAACCTATGGAGACCAAGGAACTAAGATCCTTAAACCACTTGTGCTCCTTGATGTCTGCAGCACCATTCCTTGGAGAAGTTGTGGCAGCTTCAGGCAGTATTCATGATGCCAATGCCCCATCAAAATATCTGGGTCAATGCGAGCTATCCTGGATGCGCAGGGTCTGAATCCTCCATTTAACGCATCCTTATGATCTGGAGCTGCAGCTGAGGGGCTTCAAGTTGCCAAAACGCTTGCCCAAATCCGGGGTAAGCAACTTCTTAACCAAGCTCTTGGCCTGATGAAGGTCATGTTTTCTTCAGTTGGGACATGGTGAAGGGCAAAATAGGGAAAACAAAGGAGAGCATGGGGGTAAACTGCGGTAGAGCCAACCAAAAAATGAAAGAAAGTGGCTGCCGGAATCGCTGGCAATCTTCAAGGGCATCTTCCAGCATGCCAACTAATCACTGGGACATCCAGGTCACCTCAACTGCACAGAGGTAGCAGATTCACTGGTTTCAGGTCAACCACCACTTAAACTCCATCTATCCCATGCTGGGAAGTGAACCCCTGTCTTGGTCCATGTGAGCTACCCAAAACCTGGAAATAAGCTCTTCAGCTTCTATTCGTCTACTAAAGATATACAGTTTACTGTAAGAGATAGATGTAGATACAAATGGAAAAAGATACAACACACTTTATTCCAAATAGGGGCCAAAATTTATCCACAAATAGGGGGTTACCCCTCTGTCTGTGATCCACCCAACCAAAAGGAAACTGCCAGCCTCCTTGTGAAAGATCTTCGGAAATGTGATTTTACCTGCCAAGATCTTCTGGTAGATGCCCATGGGGTCCTGCAAATAAGCCATTAAAGAACAACCTCATTGAAGCGGTTCCCTGAAGTAGGATGGGGATGGATCAAGTCACCCCGAAAAATTCAATACCGACAATGTTTAAGAGAGAAACTTGGAAACAAGTTGCCAGTTGCTGTGACTTTCAGAAACTGCTTCACCTGCAACATCGCTACAAAAAAGCCGATCTGCAGCCCAAAGTTGGATCAAGTACCATTCACCATGCTTTACCTCGGAAAGAACCAATTCTTACCACCAGCCATGGCGGTCCTCATCGACGAAAGGTGGATATCCAACAATCATCTCATAGATGAGGATGCCTAGTGTCCACCAATCCACTGGCTTGCCTGACCGTGGGGACACCGTGGGCACGTTGCGAGGGTCATTTGCCAAAGTTACCTGGCTACAACTATGGTGGCAATTGTCTAGCTTGAAAAAACACCACTCACATCCACTCAACCCTCCAAAAAGTAGAATGTTCATGCGCTAATGGCGTGAGAGGTTTCCTTGTTGCTTAATGCCCCCATCCGTAGCTATTGCTTAACAATCATCTTGTCAGCTTTTGCTTCGGCGGCTAATCCTGCCAATGTCGACACACGTACATCCAGACAGACCAACAAAGCAGGTTTCCTAAAATAGGGGTACCCCCAAATCATCCATTTTAATAGGATTTTCCATTATAAACCATTCATTTTTGGGTACCCCCATTTTAGGAAACCCCCATATCTTTCATGGCGTCAGCAACAAAACTCAACATCGTCCAAGGTTCCGTGGCCCTTGTTCAGAAGGACTTCTGGCGCGATGTATTCCTAGCCGAGAGGTCTTTAGTAGCTGGGTATTGAACCAAATCATGATTGAATTGGCGACTCCTGTGCTTTCTTCTCTCTTCTGGGGTATGATTAGTTAAACTCAGGTTTCCCAGTGACGCATTCAAGATTTGTGCTATTTCTCATTTTGTCAAAGAACCAACATTCATGCGCAATAGTTTTCATCTCCTCAATCTCGGATCCTCCCATTATGTGGTGGAATGAAAACATTTCCCATCTCCCCGAGTGTCATCGAATGTCCAGTGTGTCCATCTATAGAATCTATTAGCATATGCTTATATATATATATTTCTATCTATATATGCATATACACATGTACATACGTTTTTCTATGCTTTCTCTCAAGGAATTCTGTTGTTTTTTTTTGCCATGAAAACCTCCGGTGATAGGTGATTTTCTATTGCCGTGACCTTTTCGGGTACCCTGCATCACCCAGCGTCGGGAGTTCCGCACAAGGTGTAGGTGCGATGCTCGATGACCTTGGCGAAGCCGAAATCCGTCAACTTCACATAGCCGTCCGCGTTGATCAAAATGTTCTCCTAAGGCGATTTTCGAGTGGCTGGGATGGGGATGATTCCCCCTACTGACCATCATTCAAGTAACGTCACGCTGTGAAGTCACTATAGTTCATCCAAAATCATCCAAATGTAATGTGATGTGATGTGATGTAATGTGACGCATGCACGCATGTACCGTACTTACTGATGAGAGCTTGAAGCGAGCTTGAAGCATTCAACCGCGACGAATCTCATTGGATCTGGGCACTGCTGTCCTTGTTGACACTCGAATGGGGTAACCCATCGAAACCATCAAATTCTACAAAAGTTGTGCCAAGATCAACTGTGGGAAACAGCCAATGGGGCTGAAGTGATTCTTCATTGGCCTGGAAAATCCTGGATAATCACTTAAATTAATATCTTAAGTATTCTTAAATATCATTTAAATCAAAGTTGTGAGTAATCCCAAACCTGAGTCGTGAGTCTATGTGTGGTTTGCGGACGAGTCACCGGCTTCAGGTCACGATAGACGATGTTCAATTCGTGGCAATATTCGAAGATGCCTTGGATGATCAGCCAAGGATGCCGCCAGCATTTGCCGATTGGGGATGATTGGGGTGTCGTTTCCATCCACCATGATGCACTGTGGGGATTCATGGGTATGGTGAATGATCAGAAGGGCGGAAGGGCCACAGGCCAAGCTAAGTCGTGTTGAAGCTCATTCAGAAGGTCCACCCAGAAACTCTGACTGCGGTGCCAGTTGCATGTGATTTGCGCGGCATAGAAGAGGGATTGTTCGTTTTCGAAACGGCCAGCCTTGCAGCCAATTCAAGGACTCCCGGGGCCCCTGGATGAGCCAGAACAATTATGTGGCAATTATCCTTGGCATGTGGGAGCTTAACATGGGGGACCCCCACATCATCATCATCATCATCATCATCATCATCATCATCATCATCATCATCATCATCATCATCGTCATCGTCATCGTCATCATCGTCATCGTCATCGTCATCCTCATCCTCATCCTCATCCTCATCATCATAATAATAATAATCATCATCATCATCATCCAAGTTGATTCTTTGTCATTGTTAGTGGAGAAACCAATGCCTGTGGGGTACCCTCAATTTTCAAAAACCTAAACATCTGTAAACTAAGATCGTATATGTCTGCAAACACCTTGGGAGTCCCAAGCTGCAATTGAAAAAGGCATAGGAATGACATGAAGAAAAACATAAATAATAGACAGGCAAACATCCTGAAATCATCCAGCGACAGTCCCCAGAAAGCATTTCGCAATCACATGATGTTGTGAACGTCGCCCCAACTTGGAACCTGACAGTCCGTCATGGAGCTTTGTCAGTCCCCATTGAGTACCATATGGTAGGGTCATCCCATCATTTTTCTTCCCCTTTCTTGTTCACCCATGGGAATCCCATCCAACCGACCTTCCGCAGGTGCGTGAAGAATTCGCCCCCTACGATGTATTCCAAGACCATGTAGATATAGCGGGGGTCGTGGAATGAGCCGAACATGTTCACGATGAAGGGATGCTGCAGCTTGGCCAAAATCCTAAAAAGTGGCATGTGGCGGATGGATCCGTGAAGGGTGGCCGTTAATTAAGAGATTCCCAAAAGACAACGTCAACGTTGAGGGCTTTAGCAGGTCCTAGCGTTCAACCTATGGTTTGTAAGGATTTTAAGGCTTCAAACACAGATGTTCCATGCGTTCAGCCCTTTGGCGATTTACCATGAATTTCAGAGTTAATTGACTGGAAGCTGCTGCAGCAAAACATGGCTTATTTGAGGCGGTGAAATGGTTGCCGCAAAGGCTCTGCTTCTCGCTCATGATGTGGTCTACCTGCTTCATCTTGATGATTGCAGCCTGCCCAAGGATGATATGGTGCCTCATTCCTTCCTTCATTTTTTCCGGAAACAGGACTTCTTCATATAATAGTTCTTCAAATGACAAGGAATACACATAAAATTACATCACCATACACAGAGGCACATCTCTATGCAAACATGTTTCTATATGCATACTATCAAACATGGATATGGTTCCTGCAACACTTCATGCTCACCGACCAGGCGGCGCCTTTTTCAAGGTCTTCAACGCGTAGTGCCTGGAGGGCTGATCGAAAAAAGAACACAACCGCCTGGTTATGACCAACAGTTTGCGAAAGCCATGGCCCAGAGAAATAGATGATAACAATGATGATTTACCTGGTAAAAGTCGAGATTTTCCATAGCTAAATCACCAGAGAGTAAATCGTTCGTTTCTATTCTATCTACGTATGTATCAAATTAGGACAGAATAGTCCCATCAACGGGTCAAGATGTGTTAGGATGATGGTCAAATAATGTCAAATACAAATATATGGATGTGATCGGTTTGAAACCCTTTTACTGCTGATACAAATGTCCATTCTGATGAGTAATCATTAGTCACATGCAAAAACTAGAATCGCAACGTGAACAAGCAAAGCTCAAGCTTCGCAAACGAGCACAAACGACCCGCAAACGTCTCTCTTTCCGCCATTTTGGCGGTTACCCCATGGCTTAAAGTTTAGCATCATTTCCTCGTTAAAATCCGTAAACATTGCCATATCCCATTCATTGATATCCCATTCATCCAGTGATATTCCCCTATATAGATTTTCCCATTCTAATTCCATTATATAATTTTCCATATGTCCAGGTTTGTCATGGTTTGCCATGGTCTGAACATACCAAGAAGATTGAGACTTAATCAATCATCATCTTTCCCCACTCAAACTGCAATGTTATAGACAAATACTGCAATTTCAGATATACCATGATATACCCAGAGGATCCCGGGGTGCTTCCCCTAAATGTTCAGACATAATTGCTCATCTATTTACATGGTACTCCCATGATCTCCCAGTACCATTGGGGCCTTCCATTGCCCTTGTGCGTCACGAAGCGCACTCGCCCAAAGGCGCCCGTCCCAAGCGTTTTGCCGAGACTGAAGTCGCCCACAGTGAGCTTTTCGCCTGGATCGAACCCCTAGGTGCCCCAGTTTGTTCGCTAAGTTGCTTGAGATAAGTAGGTGAATTTCATGGATTTCTGGTAGATAAATTTGGCTCTCCGCAAATAATCTATCTTGCATTCATGGGGGCATTCATGGGGTGTTAGTGTTTGAGAAAATCTGGCACATAGCCTTCACCCAACAGTGACATGCTCTCTCTCTCTCTCTAATGCATTGGATAGCAAATAGTTCGGAACTGATACATGAGTATAAACCATGAAAGTCAAATGGCTCATTTTACCCACCCTAGTAGTGATACTCCACAATTAGCCCAGAAGTAAAATGAGTCATTGAATGCCATTGGCATTTCTGGGGGAAACTGTATGGTTCATGTTGCAGATGACAATTGCAACTTTAAACAGGAATGGCTTGATTCAAGGAAAACATGCTGGAAATCAGAGTTTTTACCACCAAATATGAAGGTCTTCTTTAAAAAATTCTCTTCAACTAGTCCTATAGGAAAACCATGATGTTACCAACTTTTCACCAACATTCACCTACGGATTTGCACAACTTGGGAAAACTGCGCATGTCTGGGCCCGTCTGGGAAAACTGCTTGGATGTAAATCTAATGATTGCACCAACAAACCTAGCAATGTAAGGAACACAAACAATATTATTACTGACCTGACATTATCTTTTGGGAGCGAAGCTTGAGGATTGAAATACATCTTTTTAAGGGACCGAACCAACGAACTTTGAGATTCTTAGTATCAACATATATTGGGAGTAACTGACTGTTTTCACCAACAAAGATGTGGGTTAACAAGCAACTGGAGAGTTGTATAACCAACGAGACTGGAAATCCACCAACAAAACTTATATCGGAGTTTTAGTAGCGAAAGTCAGGATGCATCCAACTGACTACAAAATCCTCAAAAACCTTTCCTCCACTTTTGACCAGGCTCAAAAAGGAGACAATTCTGGTGAATGGCCTCTACCTTGCTGACAAAAAAGTAACTAATTTTTAGGATTATGATTTCAAACAAACAGAAAAATAATGAAATACAGTTGATGGAAAAAAAACACCTGCACCAATTAATAGGTGGTTTATCATGGTTTATCCCAGTATTTATAGGGTTTCAACCCAAGGTGGTGCAGTATCATGAGCTGAACATCTCCGCTGACCCGCCCACCTGACAAATCCATCTCCTTTTCCGTCATGGTCTGGTGAGTCTAGACACTGCACTAATCACCTGATCAGTGCAGCCGCCACATTGGAAGAAAGATGGAGGATTGCATGAGAAAAATGAAAAAAAAACAAGTCCAACTGAACATGATGAAGGAGGCTAAAATAACATGTTTAACACCGGAGATGCATGCAAATGCACCAGTTGATTACAAGCAAAATAGCCCGCGAATACGCAAGCAAGCATGACGAAAGGGTAACATGAATCACCACGCTTAACTCATGAGTTCATATTGCTCATGGCTAACGGTGCAAGAACATTGAAATTCAGCAGGAGCAATGCAGGATCAAATTTGCCACCTGCCATTCACTGATGGGTCATTTGGGGATGGTTCCCCTAGACCATCGTGTTCAGTGACATCTGTTGTAATGAGGTCAACCCAATCCGCCGGCCTGCCGGCGTGTCTGATTGGAAGGTGTTGTTCCTGTTCTGTTCTTGGCTTGTACTTGTTCCTTTGTTCTCCTGCGGCGACTCTTTGCCAAGTCTGAATCAACCCTCCCCCCCCCCTCCC
>BGPT01002059.1:568-25568 GCA_003297045.1 Symbiodinium sp. clade C Y103 | reverse complement strand
ATACATTTCCACAGAGTTTCATTCTCCAAATACCCTCTCAGAAGATGTTTGAACCCCAAAAATCCATCCCCAAATGCAGTTCCGAAGGTCTCTGGAGCTGTAAGTGATATAGTAACCCTCTCAAGGTGACCCCCCACCAATAAGAATTGCTGATTAAGGACTTGATTAACCACCAACAACATCCAACAACCACATTTATGAGGGCTTCTCAGCCATCTATCATTTCATTATTCACCTTTGAAGGGGCCTTGGTTATGGTTGGTTCCCACAGGAATCCTCGCCTCACAACACCAGATGCCACCGTTGTGACCGCGCCAATTGGTGGCGTGCTCCAAAGGGGGCCACACCCTTTGTGGTCCAAGTACTTGAGCCGAAAGGGTCTGTCCGAAGTCGACATTTTGCTTTGAAGGGATTGGTGGATAGGGAAAAATCCTTTCAAGAACTATCCCCATTATATGAAATTTCTATCAATTTCATCTTGATACAATTTGGGACAATTTTGGCATATGCTGGATGGTGGTTCGAACCAAGTCCAAGAATACGACTTATTTGGTCAAGTTGGATCACCATATTAGGATGGTGGTGCTTTGTGAATTCGCTTCCAATACAAGCGTGGGACTTTATGGTCTGCCTATCTAATCCTGGAACAGCAAAATATCTAAAGTGGTACAAATGGTACAATAGACTCCAAAGCTAAGGGCTTTTACCGAAAGGAAAGTGCAGGTTGGAGCAACGACAAGTCGCCCCTCGAGGAATTGTTGGGATAAATATGGATATGTATATATATATATGGATAAATGTACAAGGATATACCAGTACTTGAATGGAGGTGTTGCGGCGTACCAGCGACATATATCAACATATCACGTTTGTTTGCCAAGAAAACAGGATAAAACAGAATAAAACAGGGCTCAGGCGGCAAGAAAATACTCATGGCTAACCTTGGCTACCCAACAAAACAAACAGTTGCTTTGGAGATCTTTGGAGTTGGATCTCTCTGTCTTTTCCCTGAAGGCATTGTCAAAAAAATTGACCCTGCTGAGGAAGTCAATTTTAAGCAAAACAAACCCCTGACCTGGCTGTTTCTGTTGAAGAAGAGCCGGGAAATCATGCAGGCCACGATCCACAAGATGATTCTGGTGAAGTAAGATTTCTATCTGTCAAATCCAGGAAGCTAAGTATATCCCAGTCACATATGGCCATATGGATACAGATGGGGCTATCAAAGGTAGGGCACAAAACTTCACTTGGATCTCAGCAGTGATGTACATCTAATGATCTAATGCCCATAGGGGGAAGCCGAGCTGCGCGCGGATGTCGAATTTGCCTCAAGCCAATGACACGAGCACACGAGCGGTGACATTCCATGTCTAGCAACAACGAACATACAACTTGCCAAATCAAACGCCAAACCAATCACCTGAACCCGTTCCGCCAACAGGGCCTCCATCAAGAAATTCGATGGCTTGGCTTGACTCAAACCACATCTGGGTTAGGTTCCCAACTCCCACAGAAAGGAGCCCATTCACTCCTCAAGAAGGGTTGGCCTTTTCTCATCTCTTCTTGAGGGGTTGTCAGATTGTGGGCCCTCCTTGCAATACCCAAAGCAAACATTTCATTCGACCCATGATTTTGCGGGTACCTGACACCGCTTCCCTATGACCATCGCCATGCAGGGTAACATGGGCAGGAATGGTATGGCTGAAGATTCTGGTACCATTCCACCATATTTCACCCACGATGTTGTCTGTCAGGCATCTTATTTGGGGGTCAAATTGAAGCAGTGTGTTCAATGCAGCAATTATGACAGTGTGGATTGCCAGAGAGCAACGATACTCGCAGCACCCCCCAAATAGATGATTGAACACCTGCAAGTTAGGAGGCGAATAGCGCTCAATACAATCCACAACATCCTGCATGGGGAGAACACTTGTCAATCTATTTTGAGGTTCCTGGACCTATTAAGACACATACCACATATCCATTCTCAAACATACCCAACCATAATAGCCTTGGTCACATATTGACTATATACATCTACATAATCCACATGATATCCACATCATTCTTCACATATCATATCCACATTATCTCCTGATATCCCCTGCCACCCCCTTGCCCGGCCGCGCAGCCCGGGTACGGTGATGGATCAGCAAGGGCCGTTCGATGTACTTCTGAATCGCCCAGCTGCGTTCCTTGGAATCCACACGGCCGCGGACCTCCTCCACGGACTTGTAGATACCTCTGCGGACTTGGGCGTGATAGGATGTGATAGGTGATATCTGGTGAGGACAATGTTTTTCTTTGTTTTTAATATATACATATATATATATATTGGTGATTTCCTATCAAGTTTTATCCCCAAAGGTAACTGGATGTAACTGGTTGATAATGGCTTGTTAAGCCATTTTTTGCCACCAAGTCGTGGTGGATGCCACATTCTAGCACAATTGCACAAGCCTCTGAGCATGGGAAGAATCAAACACTTGACATACTACAGTAACCTTGCATAGCAAAAGGTAAGTTGCTCATTTTCTTTGGGGGCCCTTTTCTGGGTCAAAGCATGTCAAAGCCATATCATCAAATATCATCAAATGTTCACCACAAGAATTCACGTTTCGCCATGCGCGTTTCGCCATGCCACGTATGCCACAGCCACGGTTGGCCCACTCAGCTGGCTTTACGATCCAAATCCGCTTTTTCTCCGAAGCCATGTTCTCATAGGCCTCCTGCGCACATCAGAAATCTCCAGTTTGTCACATCATCATTCCCGTCGAAGCCCTCCCTGCCGCTGATCTGGTAGTACTTATATCTGATATATGATTTATATATATAATATATACAAATATCATATTATATATATTATACTATATATATATATATATCATAGCCCCACAGAGGCCCTAGATTGAATGACATATCAGCTAGGGCAACAGCGGCGTTTTGGGCGGCCACCAATGAGATATGCGAAACAAGGTGTAACCAACAGCTTTGATAGGGGATTGTGTACGTCGGAGATCATCCCATCCACCCCAAGAATGACCCAGCCACATAGGGGACCTGAGAATGAACATAACCAGCGCGTGGGAGTAGTGCAGTTATTGAAGTTATTTAGCACCACGAACAGATCAAATGAAGTTCTTTCTGATCTGTCACGTTTTTCTTGACGACCTGTAAATATCCTGCAAGAAGAGTTGCGTCTTGGTGGGAAAATCCCATATCCCTAGCATTAAAGACCTCCATCCCATGGTCCCAAATACGTCTAAATCCTCTATTGGTTTCTGGTGGTGTTTCAATTGGGGGATGGGATTATTAGATGCCTAATGATGCCTACACTCATGGCCGAAAGGCAGCCCACGCCAATCATATGCTGTGCGCATTCTCAGCGCACTGCTCCTCAAACAAGGTGAACCTCGGCAGGATTGAGAGGATCTGGCGAATTCGATGCGTTTCGCTACCGGGGGGCTCTTCCATTAAGATGATTCTTGTCGATATTTCGGACACTGAAAAGGACCTACCCTCTGATAGGCAAGAAAAGCAGCGCAGCACCCAAAATACGGCCTGATCAACTATGATAAAATTGTGGGTGACAGTGCCGCTTTCGACTAATTACCAATTTTTAATGGAAGGCGCTGGCATGGATCCTGAACATGATGGAATCGGATGGAATCAGGTGGCCGCCACGTCGCCAGGTGACTGAGGGTCAGCGCTCCCTTCCACGATGAAGGTCAGGGGAAGTGCTCCAAAGGGGTCGCGATTCTGGTTCAGGAAGAAGGTCGACATTGCCTCGCCTGAGGCCCGATGACAGGCCAATGGACTACCATTTTGGGATGGGGATGCATATTCATTTGCACCCATTTGCCACCGATTTTGATTTTCACCAGAGTACCAAGGTTTTGCCAGCTTCTGCAAAGATCCCTGGAGCTTCGAAGCTTCGGTGGTCAATTCTACTGCCTTTCCAGGACCCAATAAATCATACATAATCATACTACCATATCATACCATAACTTTACCAGTAGCAAGGGCTGCTATAAACCACACCCATTTGGGGTTGACGGACTGTGGCTGCGCCAAGCCGCAAAGGCCCTTCTTGGTGCAAATGGCCCCACTGCCTGCCACAGAACTCTGGAGGACACAGCTGAATTCAACTCATCTTGGGAACATCCCTAGTGCCCTGACCGACGTATCGGTTGAGAACACATGATTTGAACAAATATATGAAACATGATTTAGATTGAAGCAGAATTTTCACCTTATCATAGCTTATCATACCATATCATACCTTTTCATACCTTCTCATAACTTATCTCTCTATCTAGCTCCAGTACCTACCGACCTATCTATCTATCTCTCTCTCTATCTATCTATCTAATCTAAGCTAATACCCATCTATCCGTCCTCAAAAAAAGCAAGAAATGTGCAAGATGGTGCAAGGTTTCAACCTGGCCCCATGTCCAAGTGAGCCATGCCCTGTTTCAGGGCAGGGCCCTGGGCTGTAACAACCGTGGAAACAGTTCCAGAACTTCCGGGAGTACTGCGCAGTAGTGGATGGCAATGTAACCATCAACCACCGGGCGTTTTGGTGACAAGTGGCATATCCATGCATATCCTACCCATATCCAGTCATATCCTACCCATATCCTACCCATATCCTAGCCATATCCATGCCTCTTTCACTTAATTTCACTTGCTCTCAAGGAGTCTGATGCATCACCAGGGCCTTCAAAATGGTTGTGACACCGAAGCGCCGGTGGAAGATCTGCGCGTTGTTTCGCTGCAGCCTACAGCCGGAAGGCACAGATCACCCCAAGAAACCCTGGAGGAATCTGGTGGGTCACAAACTAGGGTTGTGTGGGTTCATGATGGTTCATGATGGTTCATGATGGTTCATGATGGTTCATGATGGTTCATGATGGTTCATGATGGTTCATGTATCTGTCTATTTTTCATTTAAGTGGAAGTGGGGCTAACTTCTTACTTCCATCACTGGCAAATGCAGGGTGCATCCCAAAGTTAGTAATTGGTAGGCACAGTACAGGTTTCTGGCACAGTGGGCTACAATTACCCTCCGGCAATCAAACATGGCAAGTCGAATCCTCGAACTAGTGGAGGTTTCTAGCTAGGAATATCCCCGAACTAAATGGAGGATTTTCCATCTAGCCATGCTTAATTCCAAAGGGCAACAACCTCCAAGTCGCCAAGCCCGCCTTGGAAGCCTTCAGTTTCAGGGTCTTTTCCTCGTTGAGTTCCACCCTCAAACCATGGAGCTGCAGAGCCATGGCATTCAGAAAGGCCAATGATCTGTACCTTGGGGGGGGACAAACACCCGTGGGAACTAAGAAATATAGCTTACCCCAAAAAGATTATTTTTGTGCGGTAGATGACTGTTTTTACCTTTTTGATGCATACTAAAAGTCTGAAACCCTTAGCCCCTATATTCTTGACCCAAGCGTCGGGGCGTATCAGTCAGGGCAGCCAGGTATCAACTCAATTGATCGATTGAACCATCTGAAAATTAGATCCAAAAGAAATGTAAACAACCTTTTTTTGATTGTGCCAAATGTTTTATAAACATGCCCTCTATTGGCTTGAAAAATCACAATCTAGGCTCGCCAACATACTTTCTTTTGCAACCATCATTGCTGCTCAGATACTCCCCATCATAATGATCCCCGTTATGTTGGGTGAACATCCCCATTTTTGTCGGTTGCATCCCCCTTAAGTATCTATGTTTCATCGGTTCTACAACTCTACTTTTGACAGTTAAATCCCATAAGCTGGCTGGTTAAATCCCTCAAACATGGGACAAACCCTGCTGGTCTTGTTAATTCAATCCACCTTACCCCAGTTGGTTTTCCCATCCTTGATGCTTAAATATGCTTAAATCAACTTAAATCCCCGTATATCTGGATCAATTATCATAGTGGTTCAATGTAATTCACTAACCCGAAAAACAAGCATCGGCCGAACCTGCGATAGTTTCCCCAATCCCAACCATCATTCGAGTGACGTCGCAGTGAGGTCGTGAGAATGCATCCCCATTATCCCCCCATGATTACCCTGTAAATCCCATCATCTTTGTTGGTTAAGTCACTTTGTTTCATGTTTTTTAGCCCTCAAATCCCTATGTCTCACCGATTTTAATTCCAATTGTTCAACGTCAAAAACCGTATAGTTATGTATATTTTACCGTGAGAAAAAAAAACAAACATGTTTTTCAACGTTAGCTCCCGATTTTTGCACCGTTAAATCCACCATGCAAATTGTATCCCAGCGGCTGGGTCCACAGGAGATTGATCTCCTGACCAGGTGGAGATGCTTTCAGCTTCACCCGGCGCTCCTGCAGAGATGTGGAGAATAGGTCTATATACATAATATGAAAGATAGATAAATAGATAGATAGATAGATAGGTTACACTATGTACCACACTATACTGACTTAATACTGTAGATGTATTCGTGCAAGAAGGGCAACACAGTTCTGCAGTCTTCCCCGGGCATGAGGCCAAACTTCATGCTATATTCTCGCGTGCAGCTGGCCAAAATCTCCGGTCGCAGCGCCTTGAATTTTTACCCATTACCATTTCTCGTATCTCATCATTCCATTTCTCTCAAAATGCAATTTCCATGGGTCAATAGTATTATAAACTTGGGGTCAAAGTCAAAGACCCAGAAATATCCAGAAAGAAAATAGATATAGAGTATTACTATTAGCATCTAATTATCAACATTGTTGTTACTCTTTGCCGATTATTAAAGAACATGAAAGCCAATCCAATGCTCAGAAACTCATGCAGTTCACACATTTGCTCCCTGCCCGGCCCCTTGGCATCGGCACAGCGTCCCCGGGCCTGGTACGATCCGCCCCCCGCAGAATGTCCCGGATCTCCCGGGGCAGGGGCCCACTGCAAACGTCGAGAGCGCATGAGTTGCCGCAACAAACCTCCACTCTGAGAGCGATGACCCAAAGCGATGACCCAAAGCAATTGGGATCAACAAGATCAACCTGACCTGGCCTCATTTCCATGCACCGATGCTCCCCTTTTTCTCTCATAGTTGGGATGAACAGGAGATCACCAATCATCCAATGACGGAGGGATAGAGTAGTTCTTGGGTCCCAAACCACTGACCCAAAAAAGCTACCCGTAGCCCGTAGCCAGAGTGAAACTCAACCCGCCTGAGTTGTTGCCAAACTGGATCACATAGCCTTGGTACTGACATGGCTGATCCTCCCAGTGAACACCACTACCACGATGGCAAAGTATACAGTACCCGAAAAAAAAATATTGAAATCCATCAAGCAAATCTCCAATAGAAATTGATCAACTCATGTTTGTGTGGGAGCGCCCAGCTGGTGGTTCCAAGCTCCGTGTGGAAAACTCCTTGGGGCTTGCCCAAGATAAAGAGGGCACCCCAGAAGGGCCATGTCAATGCAGAAAAATATGAAACATATGAAAACATGATGATCAACTTGATCACCATCATTCTGTTCACGATTTCTTCCTGACAAACACTGAGAAACCGCAAAGAATGGGTATAGGTCAAAATCCGGTATACTTCAATAATTCGATGGGTAAAACTAAACCTATACTAAAACCTATGGTGCCATAGGGCTTAAATTTTGACCCATCCCCAAATGATGAGAACTGCCGGTGCCACCAAGTAACGCCATGCCGTCTGCCCCTGCCCTTCCTCCGCTGCTGCGGCGCAAGCCGCCGCTTGTGCTTCGTGCGCCGCCACGCGCGGTGGCAAACTCAAGGCACCTCAGAGCTGAGCAGCTGGAGTGCCAAGGGTGTGACCCATCTGGGCATCATAGCAGTCGTAGCACACCTTGCATTTTAATGAATAGCCACCAATCAACATATGAGAAATATCAGGAAACGAATGAATTCTTTTTTAGTTGTGAGTTGGGACATTGATCATTGCTTGGGTGAGCGAGAATTAGTCCATCAAACCACAAAACCAGCGTTTACCCAGGTACTCCCAAAATGGGACAGTTGACAACCAATGACATCTACATGCGCTGGGGTCCCGATTTGATCCATTGACCCCTTAATCCAAACCCAACTAAAGGGCGGCTAGTCGCGGGAATAAACCCAAACAGTACAAACTAGATTCACAAGCTTACAAGTATCGTCCTAGCAATATCCAAGGAATGCGAGGGCTCAAACACTAGTTGCTGGTGCGGAGTTCCCAAAAGAACGATTTAGCCGCCATCGGTTGTTTCTTTGAGGTCCGATACTGCTCACATGTTGGGGATTGTTGGAGAAAAACAGCAAAACAGCTGACCAAATAATGCTTTGGTCACATATCGTCAAATGGGTCGGTCTGATAATAACATATCCCCCAATCCAGTTGGTTCATCATCATTTCCACTATCAAAAATGAGTACCATATCTGCAGACAAACCCAAGAATCATGTTGAACCAGTATCATCATGTTCATGGTTGAACCCTGTAAAGGTACCACAGGTTTGTATGGCCCATGCCTGGCCTTCCCAAAGTTTCCCGGGGTTCAAACAGGGATGCCCTGAGCTTAGAATGATGGGCCTACGGCCCCTACCACCACTCGCACCACCCCAGATGTTAGGTGTATCGATGTTATTATCTATTGTATTCTATGGTGTCAATTGTTACCCTGTTTTACGCAATTTGATCCTAGTTATTAGTGATTGGCGCAAGTATAGACCCAATTAAGAAATGGTGCAATAATGTACAGCCTGAACCTGGAACTTCAAACTCAAAGGGCCAAATTGTTATCGGGAATGGACTGTGGACTTCTTCACCAGCTATCCTCCAGCTATTCTCCACCGCAGGCCAGGGCGCGTTTGTCTCTGGTTTCCACGGTGGAACTGGTAGTGCTGCTAACCTTATAGATGGCCCGAAGAATTGAAGGCGTTTTTTGTTACTGTAGTAAGCCTCTTCTGGCTCACCGGACCGAAGAAATGAAGATATGTGGCGATTCGGAGAATATCTCTAGATGTATCAACCCCCGTGATGTTTTACATAAACTCTGTAAGAAACCTCCCCTTGCAAGTTTCGACCACGAGGGGATATTTCTTTTTCTGCAAGTTTGTATTTTATTGTCGGAGGTGTTAATCTAGCCTCTGTAATGAAACCAATGTAACCTAACCCCCCCTCCTTTTTATAGCTGCTTCTTCTCTTGTTCGATCTCTTTCCTCTGCAAAATTGTGGGTTTCCGATGATTTCGGGATTTCTCAGTTGCCATGTTTTGGTCACCTATGAGGGTGGTGGAATGAAAATGAATTCAATAGATAGTAAGCAGATCATCCAGTTTCCCACTAGCGTGGTAAATAACAAACCATCCCCAAAATCACCACAAATGGGTTGTATAAACTATCCCCAAATGGTAGGCTTCAGGTCTGGACAGTGGGTCACCTTCCACCGCCGAGCCGCGCTGTCACTGGTGGATGTGTTGCCACGACGCTGCCCCCAACGTGGCCGGGCCTGGGGTGGTGGTGGTGGTGGTGGTGGTGGTGGTGGTGGTGGTGGTGGTGGTGGTGGTTGCTATGAAATGATCGGCTCATNGTGGTGGTGGTGGTGGTGGTGGTGGTGGTGGTGGTGGTGGTGGTGGTGGTGGTGGTGGTTGCTATGAAATGATCGGCTCATTATGGTTCATTGTTGTCTTTTTCATCATCCTGGTCCTGCTCCTTCTCATCTTCCTCCTCCTCATCATCATCATCAACAACGTTGTTTCATATCACCACATACAATTTCACAATAGATCATATCATGTCATGCAGTTACTATGTAGAGTTATTTGGCAACCACCATCTTTTCTACAGGTACTATATACCTGTGGTACTTTATGTTTCCTGCCAGTTGTCCAGTCGCTTCAGCTCGTCATGGGTCCGCTCCCACGGCACCTGTAGTTTGGGTGCATGATGAGCTGCGTATGCTGCCCCTGCACGACGCCTGAAAGAAGCAGGAGTTCCATGTCCGTCCTTGTGACAAATGCGGCTGTGTGTGGAACTCTATATGGACATATAGTTTGATGATATATATTTTTTAAATACAGTATGTTCATTTATAGAAACACACACACACACACACAAACACAGGGCCCAAAGGAGTTGCGACCTGACCTGCGGAATGTGGGATGTTCTGTTTCTACATCATCACCCAACACTGGTTTGACTTCAGCCGACCCAGCCTTGGCAAAGGGGGCAGGCTTCCTGACGTGGCTGATTGTTTCAACCTTTCAATCACTGGATTGGTTAAAGGGAAAATCTACAGGAAACCATGGATTTTCCTATGAAATATAGGGGTTTCCTGTAAATTTTCCCTTAAACCAATCCATTGATTCAATCCAAAATCATACAAAGTCAGTATGGAACATAGATCACATTTGAAACCACCGCCAAGTTCATGGGATTGTCAGCTAGAATTCCAGCAAAAATCGGCAACAAACATGAAGGCCCCATCATAGCTTGCTGGCTTACAAATATCAACCAAGCAATATGATCCAACATGAGATCATATTCGAACATTTTGCTTTTTATGGTTTAATTTGACTTTTATCTTTTGTTGATAGGATGACATACAAACTATCCCATTTGGGTCTGTCTGAACATATGGTACCCTCAAAGATCTATCATTTCACCGTGAACATTGCCATCTTTAAGGGTATACCATGGTATATCTCATTTTTTGGAGAAGCCATGACAACCCCAAAGGAACCTCCTCGGTTGGGACTGTGGGCGCTGGCCCGGGCACTCTGCGGCTCGTTGTCCATGGCGGCAAGCTCTGAATCATGGTGGGGTGTCTGTTTTTGTTTGGGTAAATAGATGTAAATAGGAATGATGTGGGGATGATTTTGGGATGATTTGCCCTACTAACCATAGTAATCTACCATGACTTAGCATATTTAGCGGAACAACTACTTGCCATATCTTCTGATTCCTAAAACGCCACAAAAATTCGGCCTTTTCGGGATGGTTTCCTCGGTCCGACTCATCAGATATTGTGAGGTTGGCCAGTCCAAGGGTATTCCTGGAACAAACTTGGCATCCTGCTTCAGGATTTCTAGCCTGCCAGAAATTCCGGAACTTAGAATCTGTTTGTTGCCATGTCTGGATCTTATTCACATTGACAACTCACCGAAGCTTAAAAAACCAAGTCGACAGTCAAAGGGCTCAGCTGCGCGCTAAGTCTCTGCTCCTGAAAATTTCAACTGGAACCTAGTAGGACCTATTGTTGAAAACAGACCCGGAACACGATTTGCTTCTTCAAACTAGCATCTGTTTCAAAGGTCCACCTGAAAACCAGCCACATGGTAGAGGTTCCAACTCATCTATTCTATTCAGAAACACCAACTCTCGTGCTGTTCGCAGTGTTGCTGGAGGCCCCCTCTGCCACCGGTGGTGATCTCTGGGATTGGAGGCATCGGAAGTTCAATGGGGGAAGCACCCTCCAGCCGTGGAGACATCAAAAACATTGGCGGTCGGGCTTCATTGCCCGAACCTTCCAATCTCTAGTGAATCTGGATCCCATCCCCACATCGCCAGGAATCTTCGGCAGCTCAGAGCTGAGTTTCCAGGGCCGCAACTTTATCGAGTTGCAAGATGCCCGTGGTGCACACGCGGTCATTGAGCCACCTGCCACGGGCGAGTTCTTTGGGATGAGCCCAGTGGGGACATATGAATGTGGGTAAAACAAGGCCATAAACCACCCATTTGGGAATGGTTTATATACCACAATTTGTTTGGTGAAATTGGGGATAGTTTATGAGTGTTTCACCAACATTACATCATATGATATACCATTTGAATGGATTGCAAGTGCCAGTTTCATGCGACGTAAATCTGGGTCCAACAGGAAGTTATGTATACCTCCGATTAACATGCAAGAAATACGCATAATGAAGAACATTTGAACAATTCACAAAAATCATCAATTTTCCACCAATTTACCGAAGCCGAGTCCCGAAAGAAGAATATCTAGCCCAGTGTTAACCCAACAAATGATGATACACATTCATAAACCACATAGTGACTACACCATTTTGGAGTTCCAAAATCGTAGATCAGATTACACTGTCGATATACTATCGATATACTGTTGATATACTGTTGAGATACTGTTGATATACAGTTGAGATACTGTTGGTTATTGATATACAGTTGAGATAGATACTGCTGAACATGTTGACATGACATAATCATATCACCATACTTCATCCTCATTCCCCACTGGGTGTGCCAGGCTCAATCTGGCGCCGAAGCTTCTCTTCGCCGCCTCGACCACCTAGCATGCCGCTGTGTGGATTTTCGGGGAAAACCTGGGAGAAATCGTGGGTATTACAGGGTTACCCTCGGGTAAACTAACAGTTTGCTATTGAAAATGGCCATAGAAATAGTAAATTTTCCCATGAAAAATGGTGATTTCCCTTAGCTATGTTAGTTTACCAGAGGGTATACCGTAGTTATGCCATCAAAATGTGTTCAAGGTCCTTGAAAATTGGCGCCTTCAACCAGTCTAGGAATACTATGGAATTCCTATACAATCAAGACCTCACATGGAACCTCAAGAGATGTGAGTCCCGAAGATTGTGTCCGCAAGTATTTTTATCGATTCCCGGCCGATCTTTGGTTCATGTCTAATTTTGGAGATATAAAACAACTATAAACAACTACTTACTAAACAAACACAGATATAATATGATATAATATAATGATAACTATCAACTATTCATCTCATTTTGATCAGTATTCAGCACACAAATCAACGTTTGGCTTTCCTGCATTATAAAACAATGGTACAGGATTTGTAGCTGAAGCGCAAGGGTTTAAGCATCCACGCCCAAGGGTTTCTTGCCAATGTTTCATTTCAATAGGCAATCCATTCTTGACACCCCCTTTAGCAACAGATAACACCATTATAGATCAATTAATATTCTTCCAATTCGACCGGGATTGCCTCTTTCAACCTCACTATCATTTCTGAAGACAAACTCCCTTAAACTCCATGAAAAGTCCTGCGAAAACGGTCTGAATGATGGAACATGGAATTCCAAGGAGGACCCCCTCCCCCACGGGAGGAGGCACTATCCTAACCATGCTGCGGCTGGACCTTGGGCCACCCCACACTTTGCTTAAGGATGCTTATATCACTGGATTGGTTAAAGGGAAAATCTTCACCGGAAACCATGGTGTTCCCCATCCAACATCGGGCTTTCCTGCAAACTTTCCCTCGGTTGCACCTCCTTTGGATGGAGCTGGTAGCGGTTGCCTTCCAAAGCTCGAGGTTTCTCGAGCCAGGTGGTTTTGCTGCTATGCCGTTGCACCATCACCGAAACTTTGGGAAAAAAGAAGGGCCGTAGCCGACTTAAAATCTCACAATGCTATTGGCATCCCTCCGCTATGACAACTGTAAACTTAGAATGCTATTTGCATCCCTTCATTATGGTAATTATATACCCGCGTCTTCGCAAGTGGTACTTCTCAGTACCGCTTGTTTCTGCCTTTCTTCCGAAAACCATGTTTTGGATATCAGAAAGGCGGCATTTCCTGACCAGTTCTGGCACGGTTTCTTAAAGTTACAGCCCTTTTCTCCTGCAACGGCGTTTTCCCCCCAGGAACGACTGTAATTTCTGTTTTTTTGAGCAACGACCAAAAAAAGTACACTCTGGAAGATTATGCAGGTATAATTATGATATACCCATGGGTTGCCTCTAGGAACTACCTCTGTACAAACCGCCCACGGACCAAAAGGACTGGGTATTCCTGCCCTGAAGTGGAAGGTCCTTAGCCAAGGGCCATCCAATTTTCCAGGAAGCTGCAGGAATGATGGGCAGATGGGATAATCCATCATAGGAATGCAACGAATTGACAAGGCTAGTCAACGGAGATCAAATTCAATTGGACAAAGAATCACGATAAACCAGTCCGTTTAATGGGGAGTACCCCCAAGTTTCAAACAGACCATGATATTCAGTGATGATCACCATTTTTAGAAGGCAAATCATCTATAAATGGAAAATGTTTCATGGCTATGTTGATCTACAGGAGGGGTCTCACCGTGGGTCAGCAGTGTCTAAATCCCCGGATGGCGTGCATCATGATGCATCCGGCTAACAGCACACCAAACTGAAGATTTTGGTTGCGGCTCCAAATATTGTCTCAGCATTTCAGGTTGACTCCTGTTCAGCATAAAATCGCGTGGCTCCAGATTGACAACTCTGACTTGGCAGGGGTGCGGTTGGCATTCCAGGTATGGTATGGCAGACTGCATGGCAGTCAAAAAAAGTCAACAGATTGAAACAGTTGGAAACCGCATAGATAAATGCGTTGGAAACACCTAGGCAAACATGAGTTGTCGACCCCGATAATATGTCTCTCTCTCTCTCTCTCCCTCTCTACATCCTTGAAACTATTGAAGTAGTCATGACCATAATTGTAACAAATGTAGGGGTTTAATGGGGTTAACCATAGCCATGTCATAGTTATACCATAGTATATAGTATATACCAATATTATACCCATAACCATATTCGGCCTAAATTACTACCATAATTAGTCGTTATAATTACCCATATAAACATCACCCCAACTTCACCTACATGGTGCACTCATCCCCACGCCGTTTTTCGGGAAGCCCCGGCTCGCACCACCACCGCCGCCACCATCGTACGTGATCTTCCTTGGATGCGACTGGAAAGGCTCCAGCTGAACCACCCACGCGACCCACAAAAAGGGGTGATTTAACCATGAATCAATCGGGATTTAACCATCAAACATGGCAATTTGCTGGGGATCTAACCATGACAAATTATGATTTAGAGGAAATTTAACCACCAAACATGGTGCTTTAAGCCGCAAAAATGGTGATTTTACAGTCAAACATAGTTTTCCAACATGATCTAACATGATCTAACCATCATGAATCGGGGTTAGCCAACTATGAATGGAGAATCTCACCAACCAAACATGGCGACACAGAGTCACCATCAAGAAAGTGGTGAACACAAAAGCAGCAACCAGAAAAGGGGTGGGATTTCAACCATCCAAATTGAGGGTTCATTTTGCCGAGAATAACAACATGTCGGAACATGTTAATGTTAGAGTGCCACAAAGTGCAACGCACTAAGGTTCTCAAAACAATTAATTATATATTGTAATGATACCTGGTTTACATCTTGAAGTTTCGTTCGTTTACATCAGCTTTTACATAACCATCAGTCGATCAAAACAGCTTGATTGGTGGCTCAGTTCGTGCGAGGCTCTTGATTCCTGCCAACACATAGGCAGTGGGATCGCGCACTGTGGACGCATGTTCCTGGCACGGGAATCAGTCACCGCGTTGACATGAGCTGATACTCACGCGCACACACACACACATAAACACACATAAACATAATATATGCATATATCATAGGCATGTATATGACCTACTGTATCTGGATATTTGGAAGCTCACACTACTCGCCATCACTTTTATCGTGCCATATCGTGAGTTTCTTCATCCAACTCACTGGATATACTGGATTGGTTCGAGATAGTTCAAGTGAATTTGCAGGAAACATCAGGAAAGCATTTGTCTCATTAGTAAGTTATGACCATATTATGTTAATTATTATGACCTTTTGAGATTTCCTGCTGTCCCATCTGAACTTGTCCTCATCATCACCTTTTACGGGAGCAACTTCACAGCAACTTTCACCAGCAAAGGGACGTCCGGCCATGCCCTCCCCCCAAAAACGACCATGAAAGTCGATACATACGAAACCGAAAATCATTGCAAACGGATGCCAATGAAATTGAAATGGGGATTTGCACTTCCAAGTTTTGAAACAGAGTAATTATATATGTTTGAGCCACTGCGACATTGCTGTCGGCATCTTCCACCACCTCTTGGTTTTCCATTTAAGCAGGCTGGTCTTCTGCCCAACGTGTGCATCAACCCTGGATATCCGAGCACGATGCGTGTCAAAGCGCGAAATCAACACCACACGTACGAGCTAGACATATCGCCATGGTTTGCATACTGGACTTAGGAAGCTTACGGAAGTAGCGGTGATAGCCCTGAAGTTTCCTCTATCACTGTGAGCTTACACCAAAAATAGAGAATTATGGCATCCCAGTCATCCCGGCACATCTTCCACCGTCAGTCTCGCCTCCAAGTTGTTCAAGACCTCTAAGGATTGGTAGTACCTGCAATGATTTGAAGACCAAAGAACTGGAATCCGGTTCTGCCATCTTGATCATCTTGATTCATCAGCAACTCTTGGGGCACCCGAGGTTCCGGAAGGAGGACGCCAAGCGATCCTGGCAGCGTTTTTGATCTGGCAGTTTTCATCATTGGAACATGCCCACACATGTAAAACAATATTCAGGGAGGACCTTTTCAATTTCATTCAATATATTACGGTTGCATACAGCTGTTTTTGTGTCTTCAGCCACGTCTCAATGAGAAATTCTACCGGAAACTATGGTGTTTACAATCAAATGAAAGGGATTCCTGCAATCGTCCCTTCATCCAATTCCGAGAATCACCCGCCAACGTCCAACAGGTTTGAAGCTTCGACGGGCAAACATAGTCTAAGGGCGAGGACAAGTTGGCGTGGCCATTTAACCTGAGCCAAATGGAATGGCCGATTGGGAGGGCCCTTACCAACCTGTCGCATTGGAAAATAAGCATGTTTACATCTTCCTGTCTTTCTCCAGTTTCAAAATGGGATTGGCGGATGGACCAGTGACTTATTAATGCTTGATATGTCCATACATGCCATGCACATACTGCAGTTCAAAGGACGGGAAAATATGACCTTGGATAGGAAAACATAGAAAGGGCTAGCCATAGCAATTTCCATTTCCCAGTGGGCTTCCCAACCAGTGGACACGCTTGGCGATCTTGTCATCTTCCGTCTCGGGCGATGAAAAATCCATGGATTTTCTGTGTCAATGCTGGGGTTTTAGAAATCAAAGCCTTCGAAATGGTGGAGGTATCCATGGTATCCTGCCAAGTACTATAGGAGTCATGAAAAGTGCAACCATTCTGGGGGCCGGTTCCACGTTCCTCTCTCCACCAACAAAGCTGCAAACGTCAACCGCAGGATGGGACACGACAGGGCAACCAGGGCTTTGCGAATGTCATAGGTATGACACCAAGCATGTGCCAAAATTTCAATGCAACAAATTGACACCTTGGGGTTTCTATCATTCGACCCCATGATCGGTGGTTGCCATGATTTGTTGGTTCCATCACCCTTCCCATTGGCTAAACCACAAAATAGTATATATACATGGCCACAGGGTTGTCAAAAACATGGGCACCCCTAAAACCTTGTTTTCCGCCAAAAAAAATGGTTGTTACTTCATTTGGAGGGACAAAACCACGATACATGGGTGGTTTTGTCCCCATCATATCCACATCATGGTGGTTGGGCCCCAAATTTTGGCTCGCCAAATACGTCCAAATACGCTGTGATCTTCAAATACCGATTGCTTGATGGTTCTATCATGTTCAATCCCAGTTGTTTGTTCTTTAAATACCCATGTTTTTGATGATTCAATCATCTTCAATCCTCATTTTTGTTGCTAATATCACAATTTTTAAGTTAAATTTTGATGGTTGGCAATCCTCATTTCTGTTGGTAAAGCAGCCAATTAAGTCCATTTTTTTGTTGTTAAATCCCACCCAAATCTCAGAACCACCGCCATCCACCGAGCTCTCCGGGCCGTGGCGGCGGGTGGCGGCCGTGGCGGAGGCCGACGCACCGAGGACGAGGACGTGGGCCTGGAAGAGGCGAAAAAACCACCGAAAAATTGAGGTACCCTCCTGGTGAACATACAAAAAAAAAAGAAACAATTACTTTTCTTCGAGCGATCCCCACCCACCATGAGACTTTATTTGGCATATACTGTGATACAGATTTTGACATTCTTTCTGGCAAACCTTTCTGGCAGGGAAGAGGAGGGGACAACTGTGAACCTTCGGTCTCTAGATTTCATCAGAGGTCTTTAGATTTCATCAGAGTTGTCCTCTCCTCCTCTTCCTCTTGGCATTCTATCTGACACTTTCTCTGACATATGCTCTCCCATTCTATCTGGCATATGTTCTGAAATTCTATCTGACATTCTAGCTGGCATTCTTTCTGGCATTCTATCTGGCATTCTTTCTGGCATTCTAGCTGGCATTCTTTCTGGCATTCTTTCTGGCATTCTTTCTGACATTCTATCTGGCATTCTATCTGACATTCTTTCTGGCATTCTTTCTGGCATTCTTTCTGGCATTCTACCTGGCATTCTTTCTGGCATTCTATCTGACATTCTTTCTGGCATTCTTTCTGGCATTCTTTCTGGCATTCTATCTGACATTCTTTCTGGCATTCTTTCTGGCATTCTATCTGACATTCTTTCTGGCATTCTTTCTGGCATTCTTTCTGGCATTCTATCTGACATTCTTTCTGGCATTCTTTCTGGCAGTCAACCTGGCATGTATACAGGTTGAAGTCTGGCAGTGCCCACTGCGATCTGGAGCTCGCAATTGATGTCCGGCAGTGCCCACTGCGATCTGGGGCTTGCGGCTGAAGTCCGGCAGTGCCCACTGCGATCTGGAGCTCGCAGCTGATGTCCGGCAGTGCCCACTGCGATCTGGGGCTTGCGGCTGAAGTCCGGCAGTGCCCACTGGGATCTGGCAGTCGCGACTGAAGTCTGGCAGTGCCCACTGGGATCTGGAGCTCGCGGATGAAGTCCGGCAGTGCCCACTGAGATCTGCGGCTCGCGGCTGAAGTCCGGCAGTGCCCACTGGGATCTGGCAGTCGCGACTGAAGTCCGGCAGTGCCCACTGGGATCTGGAGCTCGCGGATGAAGTCTGGCAGTGCCCACTGCGATCTGGAGATGACAGATGAAGTCCGGCAGTGCCCACTGCGATCCGGAGCTGGCAGATGAAGTCCGGCAATGCCCACTGCGATCTGGAGCTGGCGAGGAGGAGCGGGAGGAGCGGGAGAAGGAGAAGGAGGAGGAGGAGCAGAAGAAGAAGAAGAAGGACCCCGGGCAGATGTGATAAAATCTAACAACCCTCACCTGGCAGGTGGGGAACTATTGAACATGGCCACGTGTAGTGAATTTACACAAAAGAATCTATATAACTATGTTTGTTTACCAGAGGGTACCCTCTTGTAATTTAATAGATTCATTATTTAATGGGTATATTAATATATATGTGTGTATATGTGTCTATATACATTATAGAATGTTATGGATATGAAAGAATATGATAGAGCTATGGAAAATCACCATGCTTGATATATAGGTAATCATCTACAAATGGGCCGTGGAAGGTTTGGCTTCGCTTCAGGGAACAGGACACCAATGCTTCCGTTTCTGGTTGGTGGTTTTGAACCCAACTTACACTTGGTTTTCAACCCATCTTACAAATATTTGTCAGTGCGGATTATCATCATGAACAGGGAAAAAACAACGTATGCCAAATTCGTTAATTTAACTATCCAACCTTGAGTTTTCTCTCGGACACCACCTGCCCCCACTCCCAAAAACATCTGCGGCCGAGGGACGGAGGGGGCTCTGGCACCTGTTCGTCAGGCTGGAAAGCCTGGTTGATGAATTAGGGGGTACATCCAATTCAACAACCCAGGTTTTGGTCAATCCGGGGCGTTAAACAAGTACAGTATATGTATGTGTGTGTATGTCTGTCTTTGTCTGTCTGAGTCGCACTCTCTCTCTCTCTCTCTCTCTCTTTCTCTCTCTGTTGTCAGGATGTACTGTGATTTGATGTGACGTAACATACGTTATGTTGTGTAATGTATGGCATGGTAAGCTAAAGGCATTGTATATACGCGTGTTTCCTATTGAAGGTGGCCTGTTTGTTGGTCGGTTTTACCTAAAGCATGCAGAGTATGTACACCTATGTGCATATCTATACGCACACACACACATATATATAATTATATATACATAATGTATATAATCTGTAGTGAGAAACAATGGCGCCGAAGCATGCAGAAGCATGCAGAAGCCACGTTTCCAGGGCTGGGATTTTTTTGGTGAACCAAATGAGTTAATCTAGCTCCTAGGAGTCGCCCATGCTCATATCTGCCCATGTGGGAATCCAACATATCCAACATTGGATGAGTACTTGTGAACAAATTTGCAGGTCAACTGCGGCATTCTTTCGAGACTCCCAAATGTCATGCATATCTTTCTGGATTTCAGCCCATCTGGAAATAATCCAAAATCATCCAAAATCATATATGTACCTCTATGATCTGCGAATTTGCCACGACACCTGCAGGCTTCTGGCACACATTGGATTCTCATGGATTCTCGTTGCATCATGAATTTCCGGCACGCTTTCCCTCAAATCAAGCCATGAAGCATCAGTTTTGGTGGTTTTATCCGCATTCTTGCTGGTTCAAGATGGCTCAATGGAAGTTCAATGCTTGGCGCTCCAACCCAATTTTGTTGTGGCTTCCAGGAAGTTGCCACATTTTTGTTCACCTCTCCAACTGACCCCGGAACTTCGCCCAAGGAGTCGAAGGCCCGGCCCCGACCTCCCAGCGGTCACCCTTGCGTCCTCCCTTGCCATGGTCACCCTCAATGACACGCTGAGCCTTGGATGCGGGGAGGCTTTCTGTCCCATCAAGTCTTTGGTTTAAGGGAAAATCTTCACACCGAAAGGGGCCGGAAACAATGGTTTTAACTGTTTAACCGTCAAAAGTTATTGCTTGTTTAGAATTTTACCTTTAACCAATCCAATGAATCTCTTAAATCTCAAGATGGAAAACATGGTACAAGCACATGTAAGCACCCAGTGAAACACGTAGTCAATTTGGAGTTCAAAAGAGAAATGTGGATATCAAGTGATATTCATCACGGAAGTCCAAACATTTTCAGGCTTGGACGGTCATCTTCCAGTGACCCATATCTTCTGTTTCGAGCTGAGGAAGGCATTTTTTGGGGTCTCAATAACCCGCAGTGCCGCAATGGTACCATTCACTCAGTGGGAATCTCCTTGGTGATTTCGACCTCCCTGAAACATATGAAATTCAGTTGGGATCATCCCTGCAGAACCTTCAAAAACACCTTTGAAACCACAGACCAGGAATAAGATCAGGAGATGTTTGCAGCATTCTTGAGGGTGATGGGGTCCTAACACGTCCGAGGCTTTTTGCCGGAAATCCGAGTCTCCCCACGGCTTTGATGACATATCCGTTTGGGTCCCGAACCTGCAGGGTCTTGGGTATGACATGCCACGTGCTTGCTTCCTTCGGCGCCTTGATTTTGGAAGTCATGGTGTTTCGGACCCCAGGCTTGGGACATTGGTGTTGCATCCCGAAAAAATCCATTGCATACCCAGGTGGTACCATAAGGATAAAGAAACCACTTTTTTCTGCAAAGTCACCCATTCATGGCTGACCTTGGCTACCCTGCAAAAAAATGCCTACCTAGCTATTCATAGATCTATCAGTAGTTGCAAATCAAATAACCCAGGTATCTTCCTCCATTTATGGCCGAAGAATCAGCCCATGAACCTATCATTCACGGCCGATCTCTGAATGCCACCGCTGCATTTCCATCCCAGGTTCACAACCCGACCTCTTTGGCACTCTCCTCTAAACGCCTGGCGGCAGGGGTTGAGCGTGGGCCCGTGCCTGAAGAATTCCAGGTTTAGCCTTTGGGATCTTTGGGAATCCAACATGGATATGGAAAATCGACGAAAATTGCCAATATTCAATGTCACGCGTCACTGGGTCAACTGCTCAGAATGGGAGAACTATCAGTTTCCTCTCAACCGCAGCATGCCCCAAAATCCGTGGGCGCAGGCTATGTCTAACATATATCCATGAGAACCCATGAAAATCCATGAGCATCCATCAACATCCATGAAAATCGCAACATTTGTTCCATGTTTTGGATCATCCAAATTTTGCTTGGTAGCCATATCCCCATCTTTGGATATCTGTGTTAGGCAAATGTCCCTTCACCCAAAAACTCAACAGCCTTAGGATCTCTCCCGCTTCCGAGGTCTCGATGCTCAGCAGGCTGTGAGACACCTGCCATTCGTGGAGCTGTCATCGATGGAGCTTTTGGAAGGAAGTGGTTCACCAAAGCGGAATGGTTGGAATATGTTGGCTTTTTTTTTTGAAAATCATGGAAAATCATTAGGCAATTCATGACAATGCCTATCATCATAATGTGGTTGGGACCTCTGAGCAATCTTAGTAAGTCCTTGGCTCCGCATTTTGGGGAGTATAGATATGCTCATCCAAACCGCTCACTCCTAAGCACCAGCTAGGCATACCCTGCAAAATGGTATGTTTTAATGAGGAACTGCTTGTTAACCATCAAATTTGTCAACTGATAAACCAATACATTTGTCATCTCAAAAAACTGGGCCATTTTGGAGGGATTTATGTTGGCAGTATAGTAGTCATATACATTTGCTATGCCAAGGGGGGGGGGGGCCATCAAAAAAAACAAAACACAAGCAATGTACAGAAATGTGCTTTTCTGATGTTTGGGGTGTGAACACTGAACCACATTTTAGGATAGAACAGCAAACCAATTGGGAAACAGGTCGTCCATTTCTGAGGTCACATGTGAGTCCAAAATCAGTGTTTCTTCTGAGTGGGATGGGGATGGGTGAGCATTGCAAGCATTGCACACTGTCCGCAAAGCCCGAAGACTGGGAGGCAGCCTGGTAGCATTTCATACTGTACCAAGATTAAGAATGGTCCTCAAGTCATCAGTTAAAAAAGGACATTGAATCCCCATGGTGGCCGCGGGCATCTGTTTCCAAGATGGATCATCCAGGGTTTCGTTGGCCCCCAAGACATGGCCAGTTAATCAGCCGAACTGTGTCATCTGCCCTGAACACAGGTGAAATTATCTTGAAGCGTTTCTTTCAATCACTTTACACTTTAAGTTTACCTAAGTGTTTATTGAGATCACCTTGATTCACTCAAAACACTCTCGAACTGTTTTGAATTTATAAGGCTGAAGTGTCAAGTATTTTGATTTATGTGCGTGTTGAGAACTTCACCATCTACGTGACATTCGATGGACACATGTTCTCGTTGTATCTCGTTGTGTCAATCTTGGTGTTGGTTTGCCGGTGATTTGGGTCAGGTTTTCTAGAAGTACCCTCTGGTACTACATGGCTGGCTGAAAAACCCTCTATAAATGGAGGTTTTAATAGGACATATCATATCATGGACAAACATCTGTGAATGGGGGCATTTCCCGGGAAGCCGTGTTTCATTTACGCAAGGAATCGTCACTAGATAGTTCCATCATTCCACACAATCTTAAAGCGCCGAGCTGGTCCATTGATGTACAAGCTGCTTGATCGGTCACAGTATGTCATAGTGTAACTCAACTCAAATAAACGTGTTGCAAAAGCACATCAGTAAACCCAATGAGTTGTCAGTGTTTCCTGCACAATGCACAATCCACTGACTGTTGAGCTGATCTCCCTGCCTTGTCATAGTCCAGGGCGGCATTCAGAGGGACCTCGCCGCTGCTCGGTTTGGTTGGGGAGCAGGAAGAGCACCCCAAACGCTGGGTAAGCCGGTCGATTTCACTAGGCTAACTATACAATATAATCAGGATTTCTAGTGGGTATACCAATAATTATATCACACTAACATAATATCATCCACAAAGGAATGAATAGGGCTACAAAGCAGCTTCTTACCAAGGGGCGGCTATGTTGCGGGGGTGCGTCCAAGCAAATGGCAAACAATTGGGACCGACAACCAAGCAAAGGAGGTTCCGGGCATGTGCTGACACCAACACAAACGTCCACAGGCCATTTGCTTTCCCACAGTCTGTTTGCCTGCCCACAGTTTCCTTAACAATCCGGCGTCTCAGGTTACTTAAGGATACTTCAGGGCCATCGAATGCGGCTTGATGAACCCAAACGAGGAAATGTCAGGGCCCTTGCACGCAGCGTCGCACGCTTGAAAACAAATCGAGGCAAACTTCTGTGAAACTCGCCAGGTGATATCAACTGGCTGTTGAGGTTGGGCTTTCGTCTTTCGACTTCTTAGGCTTGCAAACCGCCAGCCAGAAAAAATCTGTTCAACACACAGCGCAGAAACGATGCAACAACATGAGTCAAATTGGCAGAATCCCCTCAAGGTTTGCCCAAAGTTTGGACCTTTGTTGACCTTTGCTCAGGTGAGCCCAAACATTGGGCTAACCGGGAACCCAACCCAAGGACATCTACCTAATAATCCATTTCTAGGAAACACCTATTGCAGGATTGAATATGTTTTGGTCAACCACAACTGGAAGCCCCCCAGAAATCCAACTAACAACTTTGGCTTGCGGTTTGCAAATGTTTTATGCACATCTGAAGGAGTTTGCTCCTTGAAGTGCAGCAAAGTGCCCTTTTTTCGTGGACACATCTCGCTCTGAACTCATCTTCTCCTCCGAATGGAAGAGTCAGCAGATTCCGCTCTCATCTGGTCCTTGGGCGAACCAATGCCAGGTAGGAGGGAAAAAACATGGCAACAGCCACTACTTATTTTTACCACCATAGATCCCGCTAAAATGGCCCTTATGTAAACATGCACAAACATAGCGTATGAAACATGTCGGATATTCATACTGCTGGGTGCACTCTGAAACACTTTCAGTTCCTTGCCTCGAACTAGAAATTATCATTGGGGATCATGACTAAAACCAGAACTGACTGGTATCAGTACATGTTGATAAAAAGAAAATAACCTGGAATAACCTAACATCATTTGAGGATTTCTATGGATTTCTTGGGTCACGTTAATTAAACCATGGTCATCAGGTGTATATACACACACTATACTTTACCGACTTGCATGGACAAGTGCCGGGTCCAACCTGTTGCTGTTTCAGAGCCACTGGCACACTGAAAGTTTAGCTTTGGCAAGGAAAACTTGAGGCTCACGAGGGGACCGGGTAGTTTCAGTAAATCCCACCGCGACCATTTTTGAATTGTGAAAGATCCGTAGCTCTCTGAGAGCAATGGCAGATGAG
>BGPT01002058.1:138064-149949 GCA_003297045.1 Symbiodinium sp. clade C Y103 | reverse complement strand
ACGACTTTCGACACGTCATGAAACACATTGGAATGTCACGAAGTGCCACGCCTGCCACACGAAATGACGTTGCGACATGTCTGAAACGTCCAAAAATGAGCTCCTTTGTAGCTTCCCACATAGACACGGCCATAGCGTCCTCACGCGGACGGTTGCGGACGGTTGCGGACGGTTGCGAACGGTTGCGAACGGTTGCGCAACGTCTGGCGAACACACCGTCAACCCCCAAACCCCCAGAGTGAAACGGGAACCCTTGCTACGCATTCGGGAAAAAATGTTGGTACTGCAGGCTTGGTGGCTGGCAAGTAACACTATCATTTGAAACCGTCAATAGAAATGATGCATAGCCCCAGTTGGGGACTTCGCGACCTTGCATACATCCGCTTTTTGCAAACTGGAGATGGTCCAAATACCCATGCCATGCCATCCATTTCCGTCCATGTCCCCATGTACGGGGTATTGGTTGTTAAATGATTTTTTGCCATCATTCAATTGTGGCTCAATCTACCCTCACGGTGGATGATCTGGGTCCTGTCGAATGGATATATATATATATATATATATGTATATATATATATATGTATTATAGTTGCCTCATTCCTTACGCTTTTGAAATACAAGATACCCCTAAAAGATTGCCATGAAATAATGGGCAAAATGAAGCTACACCTTTGGACCATTAGATCTATAGGGTGCCCAATCTTTAGACAAACTCCTGAGCGCAAGGACGTCATTACTCATGTTCAGACAACCCTAAGTCAGACCGTTTGGGTTTGTCTGAAAATGGGGTTCCCCAAAGATCTAATACTAATATAGCCAAAAAATCTATCAATATCAATCATAAAATGTCATCAATAATTTTGCCCATTACTTAATGGCAGTCTTTGAGGGTATCCCTGATAATATGGTTGTTCAAACCCAGATCTACCATATTTCTGACTGCTCTGAGGTATGCCTCTGCTGTGAAGCTTGGCTTCCCTACGACCATCGTCAAACACTTGGAGACGTATTTGGAGACCGAAGACAACTCCTTTACCTCACAGCCAACATTGCTGAGGGAATATACTTTAGATGATGTAGGCGGTCTTCGGGCTTAGGAAGTTTCAACAATGGACCAAAGCACTGACCTCTACAGGGTAAATACATGTAAGTGGCAATTTTCTATGATCATTTGAGGGTCTACATACTTTGAGAAGCAACTCCTTGGCGCAATGTGAGCAGCTAAACTATATCCGCTGGTTGCAATTCATCCCCAAACAATTGAGTCTACTTGGGATCATCCGATAAAATATTGAAACCAACAACTATTGTATCCGATGTGTCTGGTGCAGTGAGAGCAACATATCTAAATTCATCATTCTCCCCTTTCCCAGCACAACTGCACATGCACTCGAAAGCACCTGCTAAAATACTGTGCAGGAACCAAGGATTGCACAAACACTTTGAGGTATCAAGATTACAAGCAAGTAGCTTAATTTTTCCAGAATATCAAATCTGCATAGTTCTTGCGATAAAGTGCACGATCAAAGCTCCAGCCCTGCAATGCCATAGCTTGCCACATCCTCTACCATCATCAATTCAATATCCTTGAACATGTCCGGGTTTTTGTGGCTTGTTTCAAAAAAGGCCACATTCCGTTCTATCCCACAAGTATTGCGGCTAACCTGCTTGGCTTAGAGCAGAACTATGGAAGTCCAGTCCAACCTAACTCATGATCATCATAGTCATCATCATCATCATCACCACCACCAAGGATTTTTGCTTTCCTGCTCCTCCTTAGCTTGTCATAGCTTCTGTTTGGCTACTGTTATATATAACCTCCCCAATTTCCAGTGGTGAACCTGCCAGTCTGGCCCCAGCCCAGGTGCCATAAAGGCAGTCATCCAAAGGTCCAAGATATGAGTTCCAAAGACCCACATCGTGGAACTATCCTGGCATACCATAGCACTTGTGTGGCAGCACTAGGCGTGTGTGTGTATATATATATATATATATTAATATATATATATATGTGTGTGTGTGTGGAAACAAAGTACTGGTACTGCAAAATCCAGTGCAGTACATTCATCATGTTCCCCTTAAAATGACCATTTGGATTCAATTGGGGGATTACATCAATTTGACACACAAATTTCGGTTCCCATGATCGACTCAACCGTCCAGTTTGCACTTGATTAGCATCTTGGACTTTGGGTGAATTGGCTTGCTGGTTGATGTCCTAGTGTCCGATCCGAAGATTTGGAGAGCTGACGGGTTGTTTCATGACGCAAATCTGCAAGTCTCCAGGTCATCAAACCAGAACTGTTCAATTTGCTTAATAGCGTTACAAGGTTTGTCACTAGTTTGTCAACATAGCATGACCATGATATCCCAGATTTGTACAGATTTGTCAATCAACATCAAACATAATAATACAATAATCTCAGCCACTGCTCAGCCAGCTATTATAGACATGAAACCCATCCCAGCTGCAGTCACGGGAAACCACGCTGTAGAGTGAGCAACCTGTGAATGTATGAGTGATGAAAACCTGGAACATTTTTTGAGTTTTCAAACAAACAGTAGGTCAAAATCGAGGTACAAAAAAACGGACACAACATGGATGGTTACTTAATGTTACTTACTAGAAATTGTGGCAAAACCTCGTGATTTCCTGTATCTTTGCAGGTCTTCACATAACTTACCGCATGGCCCCTACCCCAATATCACATCGCCCACTACTTGCTGCCCCTTTGATGTCACTCTTGCGACCTGCCCAGGTTTTGTCTGGTTGAATACTCAACTCACTCGTGGTCTAAATCCGCTATGGTCACCTGGTAGCTCCTTCAACCTTCAAGGTGTGTGTTGTATCCCCATCGTACCAAAATGTACAAGCAGGAAGAAACCCTTTACTCCCTCCGATACTCACCTTTGTACAGGAAATCCGCTCAATTATCTGGAGGTTTCCTAAAATAGGGGTACCCCCAAATCATCCATTTCTAGATCGGATTTTCCATTATAAACCATCCATTTTTGGGTACCATTTTAGGAAACCTCCATCTACCAAACCAGCTGCTCGCCAATAACAGGCCAGCCGGACCCAGTTGATGAAGAAATTCTCGAACCCATGGCTGCCATGCTCACAGAAGAGAAACCCCAAGGCAAAGAGAATTTCTCCAATCCTGCGGGGTTGTGACAAGTGATTCTGGGGACCTATGATCCATCAAGCACTAGGTGCAACAATTTCATATGAATACTTTTTTCACAAATTTTGGAGGTTTCCACACATTCTGCCAGGCCCTACGTTGGAAGATTTGGAACAAAAACACATCATCCATGTAAAGTCTATCTACCAACCTTGATTCTCAAAACAAAACATCTCGTCCAAATGTGGACGAGCAATTAGATACATTCTACAATACATGCATGGTAATATCAAAGGTCACCCTGAGATGTACAACTTCCTGGGCAATCCCTCTCTGGTCTCCTCATGTTGGTCATGATGACCACGAAGGGCAAACTGTCGGGACTCTTCTTGAACGCTCTCTCTGCGAACAGCGCGGCGAAGACGTTGCACATCACCTGGACGCCGTTGCTGGATGACTCACGGTTTCCTGCTGGTGAAAAAGGGGGTGCAAAGTCACAATCCCAGGCAAACTATTGAGACTACCAGTGGTGGTCTACATTCGGATACATTCAGAATTTGGATCTAATCCGATCTGGGGATGGGAAAATCGAAGAACTGAATACAAACACCAACCAGCAACCACAGCCCCGCAAACAAATGGTAATCTTCAGCTGATTAGTTGGTTTCCCCAATGACAAACAAGTAATCCGTAAACTTCCCAAGCCTATCAGTGGACACACCGTTTGAGTCCCTGACCAGGACACAAACTGGCCCGAAACCATGGGCCTTAGCTCCAAAGGTGCTCAGATCAGCGACCCAAAAATCAGGGTTTGGTCGATGGGTGACGGCATCCTGAAATCAGCCGTGCCAAAAAAAGGAATATTGTATGCCCCAAAGCAATCATCTAATCAATGATATATAAACATTTTGATAAATATTAAAACAAGAATGCAAATATCATCAGTTTTTGGGGGGTGCGGAAAAATACTGGGCAGATTCAACCTCCATGTCTCCATATCTGGTTGCAGTCGTTTATAATTTGGGTTGTCCCTCAACCGATTGCCGTCACAACCAGAATCATTTTCGTTTTGTATTGGCCCCCTATGCCTATTAACCTTTACCATCAGGTTTGAATCCGCATCAAATACATTATTGTAATATATTGTAATCATCAACCAACATGGTGATGGTCAAACCCTGTACCACCGGTGAACATTGAAAAATCATAAGATAGCTGGTAGCAATCCATGCTCACCCCCTCAATCATGGTAATTAGCAACTTAGTAGCACTTTGACCCGTGATTGGATGTGCATCGCAATTAGCAGGGGCAAGTGGTTAACAACCCGCACAAAACCAATATATATATATATATATGCATATCTATCTATCTAAAATTAATAGAAATAGTAATATATATATATATATGTATGTATATGTATATATATATATATATGTATGTATGTATATATATATATATATATGTATGTGTATACCAGTTGTACTGCACAAGGCGGTGGCAGAAATTTCAAAGATAGGAAATCTATAGGAGAGGTTGGTTTCTGTGAATGATGGATCGCAGAGCGAACCCACCGATGGATTGACAAGTGGTTGGAGGCGGCGCAGTGTTGTTGTAATGTTGTGGTAGTTGTGGTTGGAGTGGTGGTTGCAGTTGTAGCTGTAGTCGTAATAGTTGTAGTTGTAGATGTAGTTGTGGTTGTAGATGTAGTTGTGGTTGTAGTTGTAGTTGTAAAGGTAGTTGTAGATGTAGTTGTGGTTGCAGATGTAGTTGTGGATGTAGCTGTGGTTGTAATTGAAGATGTTGTTGTGGTCGTAGTTGCATTTGTGGTTGTAGTTGTAGTTGTGGATATAGTGGTTGTTGTTTAGTTGTCACGCTGTCGAAGCTGCAGTAGTAGTAGTACTAGTAGTAGTGGTAGTAGTAGTAGTAGTTGTTGTTGTTGTTGTTGTTGTTCTTCTTCTTCTTGTAGTAGTAGTAGTAGTAGTAGTAGCAGTAGTAGCAGTAGTAGTAGTAGTTGCTGTTGTTGTTGTTGTTGTTGATGTTGTTGTTGTTGTTGTAGTGGTAGTGGTAGTGGTAGTGGTAGTTGTAGTTATAGTTGTAATGTAGCTGTTGTTGTAGTTGTATTGAGAGTGGGAGTGGGAGCAGGAGTGGTAGTTGCTGTGGTAGTGGCAGTTGTAATGGTAGTTGTAGTTGTGGTGGTAGTGTAGTTGTAGTTGTTGTGGGGTAGTAGTAGTACTAGTGTTAGTGGTAATTGTAGTGGTAGTTGTAGTTGTTATTGTTGTTGTAGTTGTAGTGGTAGTTGTAATGGTAATCTAGTTGTAATTGTAGTTGTGGTTGTGGCTGTAAATGTACTTGTGCTTGTACTTGTAGTTGTGGTGTAGTCACAGCCAAACTTCAAAAATTCACCTGAAACCTTCACTTTCTAACACTTTTGACTTGGAAATGTGCTTTGCGCCACAAAGAGCGTGCACTTTTTCGACCTCGAATCCTCATCAAATTGTCAAAAAATGATCCAAGCCCTCAGTTTTTACCACTCTGTACTTCCAAATGTGCTTCGAGCCACAATGGCGTGCACTTTTTCGACATCTCAACTTCCAAAAGTGGTCCCAACCCGTCAGTTTCTACAACTTTCTACTTCCAAATGTGCTTCGCACCACAACGGCGTACACTTTTTCGACATCCCAACTTCCAAAAGAGGTCCGGAGCTGAGGTGTTTTTAACATGTTGCCTTCAAGTGTGCTTCGCGCCACAACGGCGTGCGCTTTTTCGACGTCTCAGCTTCCAAAAGTGCTCCGAACGTGTGGTGTTTTTAACATTTTGACTTCCAAATGTGCTTCGCGCAACAACGGTGTGCACTTTTTTGACAGCTCAACTTCCAAAAGTGGTCCCAGCATGAAGTGTTTTGTACCTTTTTACTTCCAGATGTGCTTCGCGCCACAACGGCTATTTTTCATCTCTCATGCATCTGGCCAGAGCTCCGCACCCGCTGCTTGAGCGAGCCTATACTTTTCGACCCTCCGGAGCCACAGAACATTGGAAAAACACAGTGTTTCGCGACTTTCCTTTCGCGCACCTGCATCTTCTCTCTTCTGACTTTCTCCCGTCTGATCTTCCCTTTTCTGACTTTCTCCTCTCTGAGCTTCTCTCTTCTGTGGCTCTTTCCATCTTGGCCTTTCCATCTGTCCATATTGTCGGAAGTTTGACCTCTAAACTTCCTTCGATCATATGACTATCTATTCTGTGATTTTCTATATATCTAATCCATATAATCAGTATACAAACGTGGCTATAAGATGCAATAATATTTTAAAACAAATACAAAAAATGCAATAATATATTGTTTATCCATTTGCGCTGCCTGAGATGCAAAGTAGCAACATGGGTCACGGCTAAGGTTGTTGCTTGGCCCCCTCCTATCGTCATCGCCTGAGGTTCGTCACCAAGTCATCGCTGGTGAGCAAGCTGCGAAGGCTTGCGCTACTCAGCAAATGGTTCAAAACCAAGAAGTAGTTGAAGCACTTGCTATCAAAAGATGCAAAAAATGGTTTTAAGCCACAAAAGAAACAAAAGGTCAAAAGGTGGCTTTGTTACGGTCACCTTTACAAAAAGGTGGTTTGAACCACCAATAGGTAAAAAAGTAATGGCAACCACAACACCAAAAAACAAAACAAAAAAAAGTAAATTGTATAACCCGCGCAACACATGGTTGTCAACAATATGAATCATTTTCAATCGTTTTCATGTGGCGCTTTCTTTTTTTAAATAGCGCCCCGATAACAAAAATGTTTGGTAGATTTCGGCTGGGTTTATCACCAGTTGCAAACATTGCAAACCCCATGAAACACGCGGATGTAATTCATCAACAGTCACTTCATGGCATGGTACAAGGGTCACTGGCCCAACCCAGTTTGCTCTGAAGAAACTGGTTCCCGTGCACAGCAGCAACTGGGGTTGCCACTAGAGTTTGGAGGATCACGAAAACCAAACCACCGGGACAAACTACCCTTGGGGGCCCAATCTTCTGTACTCCCAAATGTTGTGTGATATGTGTTCATTGGCATGGTGATCACCCCGCCATCCCTGAACCCCCTTCCGGTGCCTTGAAAGCGCCACAGGCGCAAAAAAGGATCAGCAGTGAAAACCACTCGGACAAACTATACCTCCAGGTGACAAATCTTTGAAGCATGTTTGCTAAAATTGAGGCTAAGTGGGTAGGGGTGGAAATGACGGGCCATCAAACATGGATGGACAAATATGCTGATAATCCAATGAAAACAAACAAAATTTGTGAGTCCCTTGGTACCCCAATGTGGCCAATCCCTTGAAATATGCGTATGTCAAGCTTTCCTCACTGAAGCATATACGGCTCTCTGGTTGGCCTACTCTACATGCGGTGTTCATTAAAAAAAATTGCCGTCGCGGGAGTGTCTCAGCACGTGGAACCCCATTATCTTTAAGAGTGCCATTTTGGTGTCTCCCCCTTATTGTGATCATTGTGCCTAACCCACGTTTAATCGCCATATTTGATTGGTTAAATCTCCACATCATATGTGTATGAATGGGTTTGTCTGAAAATAGGCTGCCCTAAGTTAAGAATAATTTTCCCCTATCAAAATGCACTTGTTGGATATTGTTGGGCTATAGAGTGCCAACCCAAAGTCCTTAAATTCCCGTTGGTTCATTGTTTTTCCCATCAAATTCCATTTTAATCCTATTCTTCGTTGGTTAGATTCCTGTTTTTGATGGTTGCTTATTACCCATGCCTCAAAAAACTTTGAGAGGAATCGCTTTCAATGCCCTTGCTAGATGGTCCTCAAGCAACCCCAAATAGATACAAAAAAGTGGACACCTCGGTCCTGGAAACACATTACTGCCTTCTTGGGGGCCTATTTTCTTTGTAATGTATATATATATATATATATATATACAAATATATGTATATATAGAATAAAATCACTTGCCCCGTTCACATCAAAATATCAACCATGTTCGATGTAACGGATTCACACAGTAGTAGGGGATAGGATCACACCCCACAACCGCGGAAAGCGGTCAGCGCCAACCTTGTCCTCAACAGGAAAGTGGAGACCAAGGCTGCGAGCGGCAGTTTGACCTGCGGTGCTCCGAAAGGCTCTCTCTATATCTCATTAGGATAATATTGGCATTCTTAGCTCTGAAACGCTCCAAACCACCGGATAGCCATGACAAATGTTGGAATTTCTATTGCTCTCCACCTGTCGGGTGAGGGTCTCCAGAATTCATCACAAATGTTTCTCCTCCAGCTCCACTTCCACCTTCTCCGCCAACTGCAAACTTCAGATCACAGTGGGTACTGCCGGACATAGACCGAGCTCCAGATCTCAGCACTGCCGGACTTCAACTCAAAGTGCCAAATCTCAATCGGCACTGCTGGGCCTCAACCGCGAGCTCAAGGTCTCAGTGGGCACCGCCGAGCTCGCAGCGCCTGGGCTCAAAGTCTCAGTGGGCACTGCCGGCCCTCAAGGACCCCAACGGCGAGCTCCAGATCTCGGTGGGCAGCGCCCATGTCAGAGAGAATGAATAGGCGCCAAATAGAATGCCAAAATAGACTTCCAGGAAGAATGCCAAAATGAATGCCAGAAAGAATCAAAATTAATGCCAGAATGAATGCCAGAGAGAATGGCAGAATGGCATGTCAGAATAGATGCCACATAGAATGCCAGAATAGAGTGTTAGTCTAATCCCGAAGTAAAAATGTCAGAAAATAAATGCCATATTTACTTCCAGATGAGACGTGAGAAACTATGACAGAATAGTTAAGCAAAATAATTGTTTAATGCCGCTGTGGAAAGCTTGACAGAAATTGATGGGGATTCATGGGATTTTTTGGTTCACAGCGGTCAAAAAAATGGTTTTCACATAATTTCTAAACAATTCGCAATTATAATTCAGATTGATTTAATAATCCTAGAACCTAATACTAACCCCTCCTAAAAAGTAAACACCTCGGGTAATTTTGATTATTAAAGGGTATTTCATATTAGGGGGCTCTTAATTATAAATTAAAAGCCTTGATTAAAAACGATTTGAAAATCAATTCATTTCCTTTGAAAAGCTAATTAAAAATTACAAAACATGAATTCCGAAGCGGAACCTAATCCATGACCCCTCACCGATGATTTAAATCACGGGTTTGCACGGGTAAATCACGGGTAGATCACGGGTTAAGGCAAAACCTGGTTTCACCCTAAAACTAAGTTCGAATTACCGGGTAAATTACGGAAATCACGGGTTGGTGTTTCGGAAAGCCTACAACTGTGGTTTACCCTGCACAAGTTGCAAAAAATGCAACTGGACTGCTCTTGACCCCTTCAACTCCCTAACCTTTGGATGCTGTTCTAGCCAATAACCGACGCATGTTCTCGGTCACCACCACTGAAAAGGAAACAGCTTGGCTTTACCCTACACCTAGGCTTATCCGGGAAAACGCGGTTTTACCCTCTGAATAGAGGTATAACGAGGGTTTACACTTATAACCGAGGTATTTTAAGGGTTTGGATGCAGAAGTTGTTTCGAATCTAATGAAGTCAAGTCCTTGAAAAATTGGATTTCAAAGCGGGCCCTAATAGCAAATTAAAATTTAAAATCAAAAACATAATAGAACAATATTGTTCTCGGTTTCAAACTCAATGATTTTCCTTCTTAAAAGTTAAGTAAAGAATTACAGAAAGTTGATTTCAAAGCGGATCCTAATACTAAATTGAAGACGTTAATTGAAAGAACATATTTTTTCCAAATCAAGTCTTCTTGCTTTATGAAAATCTAAATTAAAAAGCATAGCAAGACATTGGATTTCGAAGGTTCCCATAATTTCAAATTAGAAACATTTAAAAAATGATTTAACTGACGGACCCGAAATAAATCATCGCGGGGCTGACTAGTTTTATTTATTAGGGGGTGAAACCCTAAAATGGCACCCTAAGATTTAAAATTGTTTTCTAAAGAAGATCATTGAAAAGTCAAATTGACCAACCTCAAATTTTACAAAACTGAAGACGGACCCTCATTTTTATTATGTGAAGACGGCTTAGTAGTAGGGGAAGGGATTAGGACTGTGTGATTTCGCCGCGTCTTTTGGGTTGTTGCTACATTTTATTCCTGGTATATTTCGGAATTAATGTTTGGGGAATTTGTGCATGTTGATGGATTTTGTTTATTTGATTTCATGGCTTGTTGAAAGGTAATTATCCAATATGAACCAATGATATTGAAAGGAACTTTGTTGATGCGAAGTGGGTTTGTGCAAAAATTGTATATGCCCAAAATTCATTGACACAATGTTCAAAGCCTTTGCGCTAAGTGAGGATACACTCTGAGATGAAAGGAGTTCTCCCTTTCTCAGACAGATCCGAATACGGTGGATAACAATGATTGAAAACATAAAGTAGCCAACCAGTCATGAGTCTAAAGTGGCCCTCACCCGGTCCTTCAGTACCTTGCCACACGCTTACCGCAGAATCTGAAATCTACATGGCTCTAAATCGCGACAATTGAACTGCACAAAAACACCCTGTATGATCATATATGTGAATATACAACAGGAAGTTCCGGCTGATTTCATCATGTCATGCAGACCTTTACTTTCCTGCCAACACACGGCATCTGCTGAAAACCCTACTGCAAAAGACCAAACAACTTCCCATGCGTCGCAAGTCCGCATGACTGTTGCAGTGTTGCGTCTGAAGGCTGGGCTGCCCCGCAAACTCAAACATTAATCAACGCAACAAACATGATTTTTTCAATGCTCTCCAATGGAAAGTGTTTCAAGCAACAAGTTTGGGACAATTCCCATCATGGATTCCCTTATTTATGCCTCACGGCTTGAAAAAAAACCCAAGAGTACGGAATTGTGCCTCTATGATTTGGGGGTGATTTGGGGAGCCCCATTTTAAGAGAGATCTGTATGCCTCCTTAGCAATATATGAAACCAGAACCCCAACTTGCTTGTTACGAGCGCTGAACCTTTCGCATCCCTTTTAACAGGAAGTCACCCCACTGCAAGCCACAATGTGGAAAAAAGTCACCCCACGAAATCCGGAAGTCACCCCTGCGGTCGCAGACAAACTTGATTAAACTTGTCCCTATGCGTCTGGAATCTTGTTGTGCTTATGCGTTCTGTCAAAGATTTCTTAGAGCAAAACAGCGTTTTTTGATCAACCGGCACATGGCACAACGGATTAGGTAATCAAATCTGCCGGAGTTCCCATAGGCAAAAAGGGTTGCGAGACAACTTCTCGTGAAACGAGACTAGGAAGGTCTACTATCCAGTACTGCTTTGTTGCCCCTCTACACAATGGGGACAAGCTATATAGGGTTTGCAGCTTTGTTAGGCCAAATACAGGCCAGCAGAGCCAACCCCAAGTTGTACCCAGCTGCCTGTCCCACCAGTTTGATGAAAGCAGCATCCAAGTGGACAAAGGCCTTAGAGTGTGCTGGGCTAAGTAAGGAGCCGCCCGTATATGACACAAACAGCCTGGAGCCTTGATTCAACACGATACAAGTGGAAACTGTTTCGGACAATTGACGCTTCAACAAACGCGCCATGCATGTTCATGAGCAGGTAGCCGCTTCGGCAAATTAGTCAAAAAAAACACCTGAAAGCATCAAGGGTGGATCAAAATCAAAGAAACCAGGGCCGGGACCCACATATGTTGGAGCACGTTGAATAATTTCAACCTCTGATTGATAAACTCTGGCTGATGAAGTAGGCCCTCGAATAGTGA
>BGPT01002058.1:128064-133064 GCA_003297045.1 Symbiodinium sp. clade C Y103 | reverse complement strand
GGTAGCAATGCATGGCAATGCATGGCAATGCATGCTGATCTCCTCTTCGGATCTGTCTTGCCTATAATATCTGTCTGCAGCTGAACGTGAGACTCACCGGCCTTTGTCGCTGCATGTGAGCATCAACCCTGGGAACTTTGCCAGGGCCTGCCAAAAAGTCAATGGTCGCACATGGGCCTTAAGTCCGGGGAAGCCCTGGCTTGGCACAAGCAATGCCCGACCAAATTCTTGTTCCCAAACCCATGGTTTCTCATTCAATAATTGGCAAACCGGTTGCCAAACTTGTCAACGCCTGCCTGCTGCCACCCCTGCGAAACGGGACGGAATTTCGCGCCCACGATTCACCTGGCAGCATGCAGAAAGAACTCGGCAGAAATAGCATCATGGAAGCCAATTCCTTCCCACAGCGGTACCTACTAAACACCACAAATAAGTAAGATGTAACCCAAAACTGCTGGCCGCCAGCACAACCTGCTATCATAACCCCCTGCAACCAGAAAGGTGCAACGCCACGACTCGCAGACCAAAAACGCATATTTACAACGGTCGGTGGGGTCGTAAACGCGCGCCCACAGTCATCAAACAATGAGTGGACATGTTGCTGTCGGCATGTTTCTCGCCAGATGTATCTCAACATTAACTGAGACAAATTTCAAGCATATCTTGTGCAGACGACCATGTTCCAAGACGAGGACCAGATCGTGGCCTCAGCACTCTATTTTGCCTGGAGCGCTACAACTGATGACGTAGTTGAGAGTTACAAAACACAGTCCAGGGCGTAAAAACTTATGACGTAGGTGAAACTTACACAAGAAATTCAAGGGTGTAGCAACCTATGACGCAGTTGAGAGTTATAAAACAAACTCCAGGGCGTAACAACTTATGACGTAGTTGAGCAAGTTACAACGGAAATTCAAAGGCGTCTCAACGTATGACGTACGAGTAGTTGGAAGATACAAAGAAATTCAAAGGCGTAGCAACTTTTGACGTAGTTGAAAGTTACATAAGAAATTCAAGGGCGTAGCAACTTATGACGTATGAGTAGTTCAAAGTTACAGAAGAAATTCAAGGGCGTAGCAACTCATGACATAGTTGAGCAAGTTAGATTTGAAAAATCAAGGGCGTAACAACTTATGAGGTACAAGTAGTTCAAAGTTACAAGAGAAATTCAAGGGCGTAGCAACTTATCACGTAGTTGAAAGTTACATAAGAAATTCATGGGCGTAGCATTGTATTGCGTAGTTGAAAGGAACGTTTCTGCCCCCCTAACACAGTCCATCCATAACGTAGCATCAAAGTAACCGAGCATCACGTAAGCGAAGCTGCCAAGAAACGTTTTCACACCCCCCACCCCAAATAAACACTGACATACGAGGCGAAAAATGCACCAAAACACGCCGTGCCTATGGGAATTGCGCAAAGAAAAGTGCGCGTTTTCAACCCGACCAAGCCGCCAACAAAGCGTTCTATCTGCACCTCATGTCTCATTTCTTTCTCTGCCGCCGCAGAGAAGCAGCATTGTGGCTGGGCCTCAGCGACATGTGGCAACCCTGTCATGTGACGGTGAAATGATATCTGTCCTTGCAGTAGCCAGCTTCAGGAACAGAAGCAGGTATTTTGAAGGAATGCTCCAAATAGCCTTTGCGGTAAATAACGTGGTATATGTAGATTGCCAAAGATAATTTTAAACGTATGAACTTTAGGGCGACATTAAGCCACAGCGCACAAGACTCCCAGGAAATCTTGCTAGGGCTAAGCCTCCGGCATTGAAGCTCAAGCGCCTAGCTGATCTAGACAAAGCCACCTGAGGTGGATGAATCTAAGAGAACTGTCAACTCAACTCCCACGTTGACACGGCAAACTTTATCGGCATTCCCGCTGGCATGGAATTGTGCTCAATGAAGCTCCCCCTAAAAACGTTGGAACGGTGGTCTAAGGTGTTTCGCGGCTTGGCTAATATACACTGACAACCCATGTCATTGTTATCACGACTGCGGCCGCCTCTCTGGCCAAAGCGGAGCTGCCAGAAGCTATGCGCCTTATGGCGTTCCCCATTCTCTGCGGGGTCTTGTATATGGTGCAATGTTTCTTGCGACAACACTTTGAATGCAAGTAAATCACCAAAATACCTGCTAAAAATCAGCGAAGCCATCAGCCATTGGTGCCAAGATGCTCAGCAGGCTCCAGCATGGTCGCTACAGAAAGGCAATGGCAACAATAATTTTGGGAAACATGTAAATGCTGCGTGGCATTGCAATTGTCACATGTGCGGTCATATTTGTAATTGAATTGGAAAGCTCCGTGCCAATGAAACGAGCAACAAATTGGGTCTGCTTTCCCGAGCACATATCTGCAACATAGGCTTGACAAACTTGGACGGTACTAGTACTAGTTGCTTTCCGTTTCCCTGAAGCTCATGATGTGTCCACTTGGCGCTCCAAACGGCCAAAATTCAAGACATATGCGCGCAGTTCAAAACACCCACACCGTGACAGTCTCATGCCATCTGCCTCACAAGAAAGATTTGATATGCTGCTCAATCCTTTTCTACCAAGAAGAAGGTCCGGATTTTCTTGCGCATGTTTGTTTCTGATTAGGCTCCTGTCCTGTCCATGTTCCATGTTTCTTGCTACTTGCAGCATTTTGGAGCTGGAAGCTACCATTTCAACAGTGCCAATCTGCAAAACACGCTGGAGTTCGAGCCTTTTATTTTCCATGGCAATTGCAAAATTTCAAGGATGGAACTTTTGTTGCATGGATCTGTGCATCAACGATAGATACCACCAGGACCCTTGGCGCCCAATACTTTTTGTCGCTGGTCCGACGTTCTCGTCGACATATCCCAGCTTGCAGCGGGCCCTAGAACACACACACTTATATTCATTTGTATGGCAGTTGCAGAAACAAGGGTAACAATCAACAATTTCACGTTGGGTCCCCGCATTGCAATTCTACATAATTCCACTTTTGTGAAGGTGAAAAGGTCCATGGCAGCGGCTTGTATTTCAAGCCGAGCGTTTGCTAGATACGAACCCAAAACGAATGTATATATTTGTTTACTATTTTCATTACCATTATTACTTTTACTATTATTAATATATGTATATAATAAATATATATATATATGTAAGAGAATGACAATATATATATATATGTAAATAAATTAGCTATAAATAAATATATCATATATAAAATAAAATGTAGATATACAGTACATATGATACGAACAAAAATAAATGCGTATATAAATCTAAAAGAGAAATAATTCTAACTAATAATAAAGTATATGCATAAAGCTATTTCTACAATACAAGACCTACACAGATGAAAATGAACCGACATTCCGCGAAATTGGCGTCACACTGCGTCCTCATCGGCTGGTTACAAATCGCCTAGACCTGCATGCTACAGCATTTCTGCCGGTTGGGCAAGTTTGAATGCAAGGACCGCTGCAATGCAAAAAAAAACTTGGCGACAGATACCTAGCAAAACCATTGGGTCCGGCAACGCCGCTTTTCAGACAATGACGAACATTGCCCACCCAAGCCCAAACACAGTGCACCTTCACCTTCGTCCAAACCTTCTTCCTGCCGGAGCCATGCTCGGCACTGTATAGACAAGAAGCATGGCAACTTCATCAGTTGAAGAGCAACGGATAAACACATGATCTGGATAGCAAACATGTCACGTCAAATTTTTGGCTCGCTACAAACATGTGCTTACATGACGGCTGTTTGTTGCACTCTTCAATCCGTCGATTTTCTTCCCGGTCTTGAGAAGACAAGCGTGCTCATTTATACTTAAAAAAAATATCATACACAACAATAGAATACAAACCAACTAATATTCTCTTGCAACCTGGGCTCTGCAAACTAATGCGCCACTTTTTCCTCCTCCGCAGCAACTCCGTGTCAACCCCTGCCCGCACCCGAGCAACCACAATCGCCGCACCAGCATGTTTCTGAACCCGTCCGGGAGATTTGCCCAAACGGCGCCTTGTTGAACTTTGCATCGGCAAACTTGCCCATGGAAGATATCACGCCTGCCAAAACCTCAAGCAGGTGAAGCCGCCTGGCGGCCATGCGTCCTCTCATCTGCAATCTCCACCAACAACCTGGCAGCAAAAGCGCCGCAAGAGCCATGACCAAATCAGGCGCGCGAGGAGAAAAAACATTGCGAACATGATTTCGTCGTGTAAGGGTGTAATATGGCCTCCCAAGCCATCATGCCTGGCAAGAATGCCAGCATTAAGCACGGAAGGACACGGAATAAAGGAAGAGGGAGGAAGGGAGGAAGGAAGAAAGGAAGGCCAGCAGGATGGAAGAAAGGAATGATGGAAAGAAGAAGGGAAGGAAAAGGAAGGAAGGGAGGGAAGGATGGAAGGAACAAAAAAATGAAGGAGAAGGACAGAAGAGGAAAGAAGAGCAAGGAAGGAAGAAAAAAAGGAATGAAGGGAGGCAAGACGCCATGAAGAAAAAAACCAGGAAAACGAAAGAAGAGGAAGGAAGAGGAAAGAAAAGGAAGGGAAAGAAATAGAGGAAGGAAAAAGACGGGAAGGAAGGGGAAGGAAGGGGAAGGAAGGGTAAGGAAGGGAAAGGAAGGGAAAGGAAGGGAAAGGAAGGGAAAGGAAGGGAAAGGAAGGGAAAGGAAGGGAAAGGAAGGGAAAGGAAAGGCAAGGAAGGGAAAGAAAGGAGGGGAAGGGAAAGGAAGGAAGAGGAAGGAAGAGGAAGGAAGAGGAAGGAAGAGGAAGGCAGAGGAAGGAAGAGGAAGGAAGAGGAAGGAAGATTAAGGAAAGAAGCAAGGATAGGAGGGAAGGACGGAGGGAAGGGAAAGGGAAGGAGAGGGAAGGATAGGGAAGGAAGGTAGAGAGCGGGAAGGAAGGCAGAAAGCGGGAAGGAAGGTAGAGAGCGGGAAGGAAGGCAGAGAGCGGGAAGGAAGGTAGAGAGCGGGAAGGAAGGTAGAGAGCGGGAAGGAAGGTAGAGAGCGGGAAGGAAGGTAGA
>BGPT01002058.1:103746-120554 GCA_003297045.1 Symbiodinium sp. clade C Y103 | reverse complement strand
GCCGGTAGGCTCTGGAACTGATCAAGCTGATTCTGCTTCCAACGTCTTTCCAGTTCATGAGCTCGTGGCAGTACAACCTGATTCTTCCAGCAGGAAATACATTGTTTGCGCGCTATAGGGGTCATCCTTTGGCTCGGTTGAAGACTACTCCAAGTAGGTACTGTTTCAATCCCCAAGAAACGGGCGGGCAACCTCCTGGGCCCCACTTATTCAATTGAGTCCTGTGACCTCTTGTGCTGCCAAAATAGGCGCAGCTACTGGGCTGTGCGGCGGTAGTAGCAATAGTCGACCAAGGCATGTGACTATTCTANCTTGTGCTGCCAAAATAGGCGCAGCTACTGGGCTGTGCGGCGGTAGTAGCAATAGTCGACCAAGGCATGTGACTATTCTAACAGCAACACGTGTTCCTACATCGCTACCTGTCAGTCCTCCAAGTATTTTACACTGGGAGTGGCTACCCATGGTTATCTACCTACAAAGGTCAAAGGTCAACTTCGATCCTCTCAAGGAACTGTGCGCTTTGCAAGCGTCAACCTCAAACAGGGGGTGGACCTCATTTTCCCCGATGTGGTTCTCTGGATAGGTCAAAATCCTGGTACTATCTACTGTAGTACTTGGTTTCCACACAAAATACACAAATGCCAGCTGCCGTCCCATGTCCCGTGCCGCCCGACTCGCAGATCCTTCGCCTCAAAGCCCAACTGCGGCGCCAGGGCGGCCCACTGCCGCCGCAGAAGATCCTGGCGTTGAAAGAAACCCGGTGCGGATCTAAGGATGATTCCTCTGGGTAGACTAAACATGATTGAAGGATGATTTACGGATGTTTTTGAGGACTACCTAAAGATGTTTTTGAAGCTGATTCAAGGATGAAACGTGGGGATGTGACACAATGCGACCAAAGAAACAGCTTAGATTTGACCAAGAAACATGGCAATGTACGGGTAAGAAATCAAAGTTTCTGCGAAATGTGGGGGTCCAACCATGAAACAAAGGACATTTGACCAACTTCATTTTTTTCACGGGGAGCAATCAGCACACATTAACCATGAGAGTCCGATATCTAATCAAGAAACATCAAGAAACATGTTTTTCTTTCACTCAAAACCTGAAATTGAGGGCTCATGCCAAATTGACCCCAGAAATCAATATCTTTTGCGCTCTGGCATCCAGGTCTTCAACCTTGACCCAGCATATGTGGTAACCAGATCAAACATAGAGATTCGTCCGATTCCAGCAACCGTGGGGGGTCGGACCCACATGGACCCACCAACAGCATGGTACCTGCTATCCAGTCACTGTTGAGCAGCAAGAACATTCAGACCGCAGTGATTGCCACATGCTAAGATGCTACTCAGAGGCTACTCTCTTGAGATAGCTTGAATTGTTGGACAACACACCAAGAGGATCTTAAGCAGTTGCGTCAAGTTGTGTCCCGTTGCTGGCATGACAGCATGTCTCATCTTCTCAATGCGGAAAAAAGTCTTGAACCGATCTGTCCACCCATTCAAAGTTAAAATTACCGAGTCTTATTTCTTTTAACTCTGTTTCATAGCCGGAATACTTAGGTCCATTCAACCAACCCACAGAGCCGCCGCCTGCTGGGCCGAGTATCCCGTGATGACACCAACCTGTCGTGTCGCGAACTACACATCGGTCCGACTTTCTTGGAGACACGACTCACTTTCATTATATCTGGGCTTGATAAACACATATACTAAAACCCTACACGCGGGTAGAAACCCGCAATACAATATGCATATGGGTCATTTCGGGTGGGGTGGGGTGGGGTGGGGCAAAAACGTTCATGTCTACTTNTGCATATGGGTCATTTCGGGTGGGGTGGGGTGGGGTGGGGCAAAAACGTTCATGTCTACTTGCACACACACGTCATGCTACGCTACGCTGATCTTCTCTTGCACTTGCGCACACACGTCATGCTACGCTATCGTGGGGTGGGGTGGGGTGGGGCAATAACGTTCATGTCTACTTGCACACACACGTCATGCTACGCTACGCTGATCTTCTCTTGCACTTGCACACAAACGTCATGCTACGCTACGCTGATCGTCTCTAGCACTTGCACACACACGTCATGCTACGCTACGCTGATCTTCTGTTGCACTTGCACACACACACACACTGCTACGCTACGCTGATCTTCTCTTGCACTTGCACACACATGTCATGCTACGCAATCGTGGGGTGGGGTGGGGTGGGGTGGGGCAAAAACGTTCATGTCTACTTGCACACACACACACACACGTCATGCTACGCTACGCTGATCTTCTCTTGCACTTGCACACACATGTCATGCTACGCTACGCTGATCTTCTCTTGCACTTGCACACACATGTCATGCTACGCTATCGTGGGGTGGGGTGGGGTGGGGTGGGGTGGGGTGGGGCAATAACGTTCCACACACGTCATGCTACGCTACGCTGATCTTCTCTTGCACTTGCAACATGTACAACTTTAATTCTGCAAAANCACCTTTCTGCACATGAAGTTTGATTTGTTGACCGATGAAATTTGTCTGCATGAAGAGGCATGCTGAAATTGCATGGGAAAACGCAGGAAAAATTAACATGCAAATGGCTGCGGAACATGAATCATTAAATCCAAGAAACAACACAGAAATGCTGTGATGCACGAANAATTGCATGGGAAAACGCAGGAAAAATTAACATGCAAATGGCTGCGGAACATGAATCATTAAATCCAAGAAACAACACAGAAATGCTGTGATGCACGAAACGACGCGGGTTTCTATCCGCGTGAAGCCTAAAACCATGGAAACCCTTAAAAAATGACTTCCTTTTAAATTGCAACTTGGGCATGCTGACATTTTTGGACAAAAAAATGACAAAGCAATGTTTCTTTGACTACACAAGCTTTCCTCCATACACAGAAACCTTCGTCTTAGTGGTCATGACACGGACAAGTCCCCGTTTCCCCAACTGGGATGGTCATCAGAAAACACCGTGGCAAAATGAACAGGCCGTTCTTTTACAAGTCAGACGCTCCACACTATGATCACTATGATTGGTTGTGGATGGTTGTGGACAACAATTTCATGGTCATCTACGCAAAGACTCTTACGCATTGCGAGGTATTGGCAGTTCGAGCACTGTACTTGAATGTTGATGGATAGAAAAAGCCACACCTATCAACTGGTTACACCAGGGAGTAAGTATCTAGAAACATTTATCATTTATCTGATAATTGATGTAAGTCGCATGTTTTTTTCATTTTTTTCTACGTCTTGATATTCCCCCGACTAGTGTAACTCCTATACACATCCCTGAATTGGACGATCTGCAAAAACGGAAACATATTTCAATTTCAACATCGCAACCACTTTTGTCGGCTAAATTCCATTTCTTCTTGGTCAAGTCCCCATTGTTGATAGTTGAAGGTTGAATTCCATCTTTTGCTGGTTGAATCGCCATTGTTGTTGGTTAAATGACAATTTTTCGTTGGCTAAATCGGCTAAATCCAAGTTTTTATTGGCAAATCCACGTCCCCTCTGGTAATCAAACGTGGCAATGTAAAATACTCTATAACTGGAGATGTTATAATCTATAATACAATATAATAAAAAATTAAAATGGGGGATTTTCAAATGCCATGTTTGATCAATGGGGGGGGTACCCAGACTTCCCCCCTCGGTTCCCATGTCTTGTCATCCGCCTGCTGTGGCCGTAAGCCCTGTCGAAGGCAATGCTCCAAAACCACCATCAGGGCGTCTGCCTGACACTTGGGATGATTCCGATGAATAGTCTATTCGATAGGATGAGGCATTGCGATTTACGGGGTAAATGGATGTAAAATGATGTAAATGGAATCATCATCATGGGGGTCAGAAAGTGTCACTTCATAGAAGTGATCACCCAGCGATTTGAAGGGATCATGGGTTTGGACGCTTATCTCTCGCTGGCTCTTCCCATTGCAATAGTATGAGTGTAGGGATGAAGACACATGCATATTTGAATTTGAAGCCACGATATATGGGAAGACTATGCAAAGTGATGTCTAAAACTCCACAGAATGAGCATGTACAAAACCATGCCTCACGTCACTCTGGACCCACAAATTCTTGCCGCCCATTCGGGACCCGAATCTGTAGATGTTCAATCATGGTTTGCACATTCAAGTTGGATCAATTATAGTATATTGTTTGAAGCATCAACCATGCACCATTCTGTGCTGCACCCTACTCCAATGCTGGAAACTAATGAAGAACAAACACAATTCCTCATGTTTCTTGATGTTAGATCAGGAATTGACAGAGGAAAACACTTGTGATGGTGCTTGTCCCAGTCCACAAAGTCTCGAGGTCTACCAGCTCTGCATAGAACACAACCACATAAAAGGAAGTATGTACAGTAAAGACAACCCAATTCTGTGCGACTCACATCTTTGAATCCTCTATACAATTCTCCCAACCCTCCACGATATATACAGTATATATTATATACACATATAATTTCATATAATATCATATAATACTTGAAAGTACCAGCCCGAAACTCTGAACCAAAAAACAAACTGACATTTACTGCATCTCTGGCACCGCAAGCCTCTTTCGGATTGGCGTGGCTTCGCCCGCCCTCCTGTGGACAACTGTTCATTATGGGGATCCATTATTAAGTTTCTGACAAGAAAAATAGATGGTATTCCCATCGAAATGTCCATTTCTGGGGGATTTCCCCTTGCCACTTCTGATTACTGGAGGATATTTTTTGAAAGAGGGGACGGAATTGTTTTTCAGTCACTTTTCAGGCAAAAGAAACTATTTTTTAGAACCTCAAATGGGCGTTTGCATATATGGGGATCCCCCTAGATCATCCATCTTAATCCTTTCTCCCTAATACTAAAACTCACCCAATTAATAAAAAATAGGAGTGGAATTGCACTTTGGTTTATTTTTTGGTTGGTTGCAATTGCGTTCTTAATTGTGGTAATTGAAAAGCAATAGGAGAACAAAATGGTGAATAATGGTTTCTACCCCCTATCAATAAAAATACATTGAGACCCGCAAGTTTATTATTAGGGTCCCATCACAATTTCTTTTTTTTTATTCAGGTTTGTATCTGATTATTAGGGGAAAGCTTCGAAAACCAATTTTTGGCGATATTTCAAGTGGATCTTAAAAAGGGATTTAATCGATTTTGATTTTGTCTTAAATGGTTTAAGGTTATTAAGGGAAAGCTTCGAAATCCAATCTTTGGCAATACTTTAAATGGATTCCAATAAAGGATTTTATCAATGTTCAAATCATGTTTTTTTGGTTTCAATTTTGATTATTAGGGGCGCCCTAATACAAAAAACACCTAATAATAAAAATAGTATAAAATAGTTCACCGTGTTTACTATTTGGGGAGGGGGGAGGTGTTTTTAGTAATTAATAGGGAGCACAGACAGGATTTTCCATCATAAACCATCCATTTTCGGGTACCCACATTCATAGAACCCCCCCAATGTTGACCTGTTGACCTGTTGACCCCACCAGTCTGCGCCATTCGCCACCGTCCTCACCAGCCATTGCACCACATTCCACAAAGGCAACGTGCAACTCAGGATTTGGCCAGGGAAACCTGGTCGTCTCCATGAACTCGCCGGAGATTGGGATATATAAGATTCGGATATCATTGGGATATGCAACCAACCATTATCTGTTTGGATCTGTTTGGTGTGTTTGAAAACGGAGTATCTTTATGTATCTTTTGCAATATTGCAGCTTTGATAGGGAATTTGATAATGAATTTGGTATCCATGTTGGGATTGGTGGCTTCGGCCACATGTAGATTTGATATCCTTACAGCAGGCATTTTCGTGGACCGAAGGGAAAAAACGGAATAAACAAACATCCTGTAACCCAAAGTTCGTGGTTTATTTAGCACATTCACCATGGGGGGGTTGATTTCAATGAGAATGTCGGCGGCAAGTTAATATCAATGGTTGGAAATTGAAACACAAATGTCTGGAATGGTACTATATAGGATGTTTTTTTTGTTCAAACAGTTTTCAGCATAACTCTTGTGAACTCCAAGTTCATCCTCGTCAATTGCACGGCAAACATGTTCATGGAATCACAGTTTCATTCTGAATTTGGGAACCTCAAAGTCTCAGCATCACTACCATTTATGGATTAATTTCCCATTCAAACGTCCATTTAGTTCGGGGATATTTCATTGCCACGTTTGATCCCTTCATTCTCCTTATCCCTCAAACATACTGCCATCATCTGGGGTTCCCAACCCTTCGATTTTCTGCCGCAGCAATGTGTCCGGTCCATTGGTCAAGGTCCCATCATAGAAACTGCGCGAAGGGAACCTGGCGCTGCCGCGGGAAACGCCAACCCAAAACCAAGACGCTCAAAGACCCCATGTGGCAAAGCAGTAAGGACCCCAGCAAACTTTCGTTTCCCAAGGTTTAAGATGATTTAAACATGTACACCCAAAATGGCCATCAAAATCCATGGTATGAGAGAAAGATTCCGTTTTTAACCAATGTACTGAATCGGGTTGTCCAGTAGTTTTCAGACAAACCCTTTCATATTCCCATGGTCAATACTATCAGATATCCCCCCAGAAACAACTAAACTCACTAGAATATGTCAATAACCTGGCCCATGCAGCTGCCCAACCTGCTATGAACGACTTAAAAAGTAATCATGTGTATGGGGTGTATGACGGTGAGTTGTGATGGTCAGTTATGATGCTGAGTTATGATGGTGAGGATGAGAAGTGTCGAAAACATCAGCGAGGTCGGCACTGTACCAGTCAGAAAATAAAGGCAACATGGGAGTCCGTTTTGTATGGTTGAAAAAACACAAATGTTTGAACCCCCCAAATAACTATATGAGTCTATATGAGTTATAAAAATATTTCATTAATATTCCGTTATATTCCATGACAATCAGATATTGAGACTCCAGCTATTCATATTCCATGATTCATATCCCATTCATATTCCAAGTAAATTAATCATGCTAGTAACCTTTCACCTTGCCCCCTTTGTTCCCCAACAAATTGCCGCCAGTTGGACTCCGCAATGCTGGGATGCATCCGTTGCTGCTCATCCAGCTGGACCAAGCCGTTGCCTCCCCACGATGGCACGTGGGCACCAGGATGAGCTCGGCAGGTTAGTTTCTAAAAAATGGGGTATAATCCCACTATCGGGGTATGATTTTAATATTGGTTATGGAATACCCAATATAGTGATACTATTATAACTAACTTAGTATAGCCGCTATGATTTTGATATGATGTTAATCAAACTATAGTTATACTAAGTTAGTTATATGATTAATTTTACAATGATGGCAATATGGGGTTTTTGAACCACTGATATTGCGTTATATAAGTATCACTAGTTTATAGTATATTGCTGGTTTACATATAATATCATATAATACCAGTTGATATATAACGATAGTATGTACCCAATCGTTGATTGATCCGGTTTGTGATATACTATGATAATATCTTTAAATCCACTATATACTAGCTTCTAATGTAAGAGATTAGTTGCCTAGCTGGTCCCATCCTCCTCAAAATTGCTATTTTGATGGGAGAATACTGGGAGAATTAGGGTTAGTAAAGCAGAAATACTAATCTGATTCAAGCCTAAATATCCCGCAATAACATTAAATACCTCTTGAAATCTCTTGAAACGCCCTCCATCTGAAATGTGGTGGACCTATTTTGCACTTAGATGTTAGATCTGAGGAAAGGAATAATCAAGGAAATCTTCGGAGGCAGGATGGAAACATGTTGGGAATTGGACACACCGGATTTAAGACATTGAAACCACAAACCAAAATTATTCTACAAAGCCTGCAACATGTATGAAACTGGGAATGACATAAGATTAGATTTATGGTGATTTATATTACACAGCTCTGCAGCGAATGTATAAGACAGGAACAATTAGAATAACCAAAGAATAGAATCTCAGCAAACCACAACGAACACTGGCATAAATCACCAGCGAATACTGTATTGGCATCCAAAATGATTGGTTATCAGTCCCAGGTCATGTAGAGTTACCATTGCGATTGCCAAGGTTCACATGCTACTGGACAGTTCAAACACACCAATAGATAGAACCACGAGCCGCTTGGAAGGGATATCATCAAACCTGCGACTCGCAGTTACAGAATGGACCATCTGCCTGCCTAGCGTACCAGCCAGAAACACTCTTTTCCTTTGACAATTTGTGAGTTGCTGTTACCACATGTAATATCTTGTAATAAACAGCCTCCAAAATCCTTCTGAACCTCTGCTGTGTCGGTGATGTTGTGTTGACTGGCAATCAGCTACCAAATGGCCAAGCACCAAATGGAAGAGGTGTTGGACATCACAAAGCCGGCTGCAAAATTGTAGAATCATTAGCGGCACGTGTCTCACTCAGAACCGATACACCTGATAAATTCAACATGAAAGCTAAACATGTGCATTTCCAGCACATTTCCAACAGAAACAATCTGAATCAACCATCTTCTAATGCCAAAGGTTGGGGCATTCCATTCATGTCACTTTTCATAAAGATCACTTTCTCCCCATGTGTCAGGCAACCATCATCTCCGCTCGCGGATCGGGCCTAGGGAAACGAGCTTGTCTGTAACCAAACGCCTGAGGCGCAAGTCATCCCAGAACTCGGTGGCAGCCTCAACTTACCCGGTAATTTCCACATGGCTATGGTATAGATGGCCCACCTAAAGTTCAATGATTTACCTGTTCAAAACGGAGGTTTTTCGCATGGCTATGTGAAATATACCAGAGAGTATCCCAAAAAGATGAACCCTCAGGATCTTCATCTACATCTCACTGGCATCGTGCATCCCTGACCCAATATGGGCACCCCAACTCGAAGAGGGAGACGCCCAGCCCGGTGTCTCGGGCTTGGGAATTCAAAACTGTGGCCGGCAATTGTTTCTCGTCTCCCACCTCAGGTGTTGGGCATTCGCGTTGGATGAGTGGCGGAGTATTTCTGCAACGCACCTTCTCAGGTGTTAATAGGTTTAGAAAGTGGGTTGCAGAAATCCCGCCAAAAAAAAAATATTCAGTCATTCTCAATCAGTATCTCAAATCCTCTTCAAATTTATACCATCATTCCCTATAGACTCGAGACTCTAGACTAGACTTCCTATCATCCTGGTTTTTGAAATATAGCGAATCCCTAAAATCCAGTGGTTGCTCATTGTCCTACACAAATCGCCATCAATTGGGGTAAGCCTCCTACCATTCTTGGACAAATTCAAACCTTACGTTGTTGGTTCTATACCTGCCCGGGCCCCATATATGCCATTTATAGATATTTATGAATAGATGATTTTCATTGATTTTCCGTCATGATTCCTTTGTCAAATCCCATACTTGTTGGCCACGTATCCCCATGACATCGCCATCTTCTCCCCTCTCGCTCCCAATTACATGCCAATAAACAATAAACCTTCATGACATCATGAAATCTCAATTTTCCATGGTTCAACTCCCAGTCATCTCCCCATAAATAAACTTGTTCAATTCATCTCAAGCATCATCTCCCAATGGTTAAATTTTATTAAAACATGTGAAATCTCATCAAAACCCGTGATTTCCAGTTTAATCTCACAAACCTCATCCTCCCAACGATCAAATCTCAAGAAACATCGACAAACTGATAATCCCCCTAATATTCACCACATTTCCCCAGAAAAAACCATATTTAGTAGGGAATTTCCACATCATTGGGACACCCCCCATCCACCTGACCCCTTGGGAGGTCCCAGCTGGGGGCTCCGAGCCAGGACCAAGCGCTGACAGCCCCAGGTCAAGGGAACCCAGGGGCCAGGCTCCACCACTTGCGCTGCCTCCCAGAAAGTGACTGGCGAAGAACCAGCTATAACCCATATGATATAGTCATGTATATATGTATATGATGTATGTATATATATATATAAATCATATATAGACAAAACATATAAAATCATATAAATATGATCAAAAATGTAATATAATATGTGACAACCCCAGGAATCTAGGACTTACGATCATCTGTCAGGCTTCTTAACCACTAACTGGGATGATCCTCCAAGTACTGAGATCGTTCCGATCATTCTATCCCTTTCTCTTCAGGGAATGCCAAAGCACAGCATGTCCGTCACATCGTCTCTTCAACTATATTGACAATGTAACGGAATTGTCCATTCCTTTCCAACTTCTATGTGTCCGGACTCTGGTCTGCAAATCATCCCATGATGGTCCACTGTGGAGTGCCTCGTCGATCACAAGCATCGGCAAAGACGATGCCATACCACTCAACCTCCAGCGTCTGGCGGTGTCGGGAATGGACCCTGTCATCTTGGATCGAGCTATGCTGCTATGCTGTTCTTCAGGAATGGTTGGATGAGCCAAGATAACTTATGCAGCAAGGTTACAAATGTTACAGGGGGAAACAGCATGCCGGTTTCTTTTAATGTTCCTGCAAACCAGACGTGCCTCCCTTTGGCCAGAGTGATCATGCTCGTTTGTGCAGTGTAACTCCTCTCTTAACGCAAGTGGATCTGTGGGAACGGTATCCGAACCCAACAACAAAACAATAATTCCACTTTTCTGCTACAATTTCGATCATGACAGGCCTGGCAAATACGGCAAAAAACTAGTCGCATGACAGTGTGTGAATTGCATTCCGGTCGGAAACTGAAACAATAACTGTAGCATTCCTGCAATGCCCTTTTCTTTTTACACCTGTTCTAGAAACCATATACTCAAGATGGGATACTGCCGGCAAATATTATGTTTTACACACACTGACAGTGTATGAAAGTAAGTGCATCTGTATGTCGCCGTTTCGCTTTTGCGAAAGCAACTACTTCAGCACCAAGCTGCAACCAAGCAATCTCGCGGTCCGTACATGTCCATTGGTCCATTAGTCCATGATACCAAAATCCAGTTCACTGGGGTTATGGGTTGCCCAATAGCCCAGTTTTAACTCTTCCAGAATTTTGTTGGCAGAATGGAGGTGGGTATGGTCCGAATATGTCCGAATCGTAGTTCATGTACAGCAACTCGCAAAACATTGTAAACTATCAATGGTGAAAAGAAACAAAAAACACCCTGTCTGGAGCCCACCTTTTGGTCAGGCGGGCCTAGATTCTGCATACCATTCCAACACATCGCAATTTGATACAATTTGCAGGGCTTGATGTTCCGAATGATCCTTGCATAATCTTACATAATCATACCAATATATACATTGATCATCACCATTGTGAGTAGGTATTCAGTATTACAAAAAAATGGTAAAAGGATAGAGGCTACTCAAACTATGACAATGGAGAGACGTTCCCATTGGTTGCAGCTTTTTCTTTGTACAATTTGTCGCAGCCTCCGCGAAGAAGTCACGTACTGCTGGACGTGCGCCCGAACGCCCGTGCGCCCATGCTGCCGGAGAGCTTTGAAAACACAAGTGGTTCAGATGACCAACCAGACATGACCATTTATACTGGCTTCTCATCTGATTGGTGGTTTCAACCCATCTGAAAAACCAAACTATTAGCCAGTCGGGATCATAATCCCATTTCGCTCGTGTTGTGTGTTGAAAGATACTTGAAAATATCACAAACCAGTCATCGTTGCATTGTTGTCCCATTGCTTGTTGTGTAACTTGCAAATGTAGTGTTATAGAACATCCACCTCTGAGATTGTTCCCAATGATTGATCCCTGGATGCCTCCAGGAACGTGCTCCTTCAAATGATGATCTGTGCTTCATTGGATTGATAAAAGGAAGATTATATACAGCAACATCATGCAAAATGTGGTGGTTTCCCAAAATGGAGGTACCCCGAAACCGAAACCATAGGTTCCAATACTAAAATGGTCTAATTTTGGATGATTTGGGGGTATCACCATTTTAGGCGCGCCCCCCATATGGTGTTTGTTGACTTTCAGCTCCTATCTATGATTTCCTATGATTGTCACGTGTTCTCGGACCTCTAGTTTCACAGCTCTCTGGGCAGCCGGTTCCATTAACTCATTCATCCGTGGCCTGTGGCAGCCCAGGCTATCTCCAGTGGGGGGGGGCAGCCTTTCGAGCAAACAATGAAGCCAGGATGAACCATGAATCCGTTCAAAAACAGCAACACTTTTGGCCAAACCATCTGGATAAACATGGTGTAAGTTCCTGCTGCACTTTGACCAGTCAGAAACTGGCCCTTCAGCGGCTCCTCTTGCTGGGTTCAGATTGGTGCGTTGGGCGAAGACTGGGCAAAGAAATTCCTGTGACTTGATGACTTATGCAAGCTTCAGCCTCCCAAACTAACAACTCAATTAAGGCCCGGAAGAATGGATCATTGAGGCCCAGAGCATCTTGGTAGAGGGCTTGATGGTATAAACCTTGTCTGGAAAGTGTCAAAAACTCCCATTACCAGCGATTTTTGGGGTACTGAATCAAGAAGATTGACCAAATCATACAAACTTTAGATACATTGATACTTATTGTCCCATATGCATCATATCATGATTTTCCTGATTCTATCCCTATGTAGCACCGAATTGCGCGGACCTGGCCTTGCCCTCCAGCCACTCCAGGCGTCGTTTCAGCAGGTCATTGCGGCGTTCCATGCGCCAAAGCTCCCTGGCGGAACTGGAAAGGGAAAGCCCTTTAAATCTATACATATATGAGGGTTTCCTAAAATGGGGGTACCCAAAAAATGGATGATTTATAATGGAAAATCCTATTAAAATGGATGATTTGGGGGTACCCCTATTTTAGGAAACCTCCATATATATATATATATATATACTGAAAATCTATGAAAATCTTCCCCTACCCTGTTCCTACTCAGTTGTGAAGTCAGTAAGTGCTTACCAACTTACCTTAAAACTTTTAACCATGGAATCATGATAATTGTTTGCCCCTCATGGGAAGAAGTTGATCCTGAGAATCAACAGCGATGCATTTTTACCACTGATACTTGGAACGCGAACAAACTACAAATACATTTCGAGTGTGAGGATAGCATCGGAACAATCTGAAAATTAGTCAGGAAAAAAAAACAGGGTCGACGTGGTCACCATGACAGTCTCTGTTCCCCTCGAACTGAACCAACATTCTCGAGAGAAACGTTCCTTCTTTAGTGGGTTCAAAGCTCAATACAAGTCGGTGACAATAGCAGATATATGATGACATATGTAGTACTTAACAATACCAATGCTAGCAGTAATGATAGTAATAAATAACAAAACAATCATATTATCTAAGAATATCCAACAATCCATATGGCCCTGAGTCAAAACCTTGGGACCCTTGGGTCATCCCACCATTCCCCAGCCTGCTCAAGGATGCCACCTGCCGGTTGGCCACGCCACTCATTTGCTCCACCACCTCGAGAGTGAGGTCGATTTTGGTACCCTGATGGCCCATATGGCTTTGTCTGAAAATAGGGGATACCAATAACTTAGCCATGTTTATAGGGAACATGATGATAATCCATTGGAACTAGGGTACCCTATTTTCAGACAAGCCCATATTCAGCTTCATAGGCTGAGTATGAAATCGGATATTCCGAACCATATTCATCCATCAATTACATCATTAGTGAAAGTTTCGTCTCTCACACTCATATTACTTCGATAAAAATGCCAAAAAATGGAACCCGTCAACCAAACCAAGAGTTGCCCAGTAAACAATTCCAAAGATATCAAAAAAAAACAGCAAAAAACAACTGTTTCAATCAATGAAAGGAGCCATTTTGAAATGCTGCTCAATGGGGGATTCCGGTGCCGGAGATGAAACAGAATGTACTCTGAAAGCAAGAAACAGGAAACTTCACTAGCTCTGCGTTGATTCTTGGATGCAGTAAACAGTTCTGGGAAACCATTGCTAGTTTTTACATGTTTTTACCATCCCAATCGTTCATGGTTTCATGTTAAGATGTCCGTTACACCATTTAGTTGAGAAGCGTGTTGTCAGCCTTGAACTCGAACCAAATTTCGATCATAAATCATACTGTACCAAACAAAAATGATGATAAAAAACAAAACACCACAGGGCTATTCCCGCTCCCATGGCTCACCATCTCTCATCAGAAACAGCCCGACCCCTCGCCCCGCGTCTGAGACGTCACACGCTCCGGTTGGTACGCAGTGAGACCTCCCAAGGTGCATCAGGGCCAGAAGTGCAACACTATCCTCTGGCATGGATGAAATGAACAAAAGTGCTCATTGTTTTCAACCAAGGCCTTAATCATATCAATGATACGAAGAACTATTGTTAACATGATCATGAATCATTATAATAGTTAATAATAATCATATATCATTATTTATCATGTTAAACAAATGCAAACAAAATCAAAATGGTGACAAACAAACAAACAATTCGACTCCCACTTGTAGTTTGTCCAAGAATAAACCACAAACAATATCTTAGTGTCCTCTTGTTGCGCAAAACATCTGAGCATGGTTGCATTGTTCTGGGTTTACCACGGGAAATGAACAGATTTCTTGTTGACATCTCTCCACTTTCATAGGTTTCACCTACACTTAAACTATATCAAAATGTCCGTCTAAAAGTAGGGTACCCCAACAAACATGTGTCAATCATTGTTGATCCTCATTTTCAAGACATCCATTTCTTTGGTGTGCTCAGTGTGACTTGACCCAGCCACCTATCCTGCACCCTTCAACAGAGCCTGATGCAGCATCCAAAGCACCAGCATCGCCATCAACATCACCTACTGATGAAGCCATGTATCAGGAACCTTCTCTGCAAATAACTAGGCTGAAAAAAGGTTTCCTGGTATGGAAAACATGGGGTTCCCGATTTCATTCTTCTTACCTTGAGAGTGATCTTCGGCCGTTGTCCTCATCGTCAAGGCCGGGAATAATGCGTTTATTGGAGAGTGGGAATGCAGCAAGTTCAGTTCCCCAGACCCCTAGCAATATTTAGCTGCTACAATTGCGACAACCTATGGCCGGGTCCGCTGAGCATCCAACAGCCACTATGGAGCCACGATTCTGCAAAGTCCAAGAGAAGAAATCGGACCAAACTGCTTTGAGCCTTCAGCGCAGGAGACCAACCCCGACTACCACGGATTCAAGAAAAGACTTATAACATTACCAATGATATATATATATATATATATGTATATATTTATATGTATATATATATATATGTATTCATATGTATATATAAACGTACAACCATCAACGAACATCAAAAAGCATCAAGAACTGTCATTCACCATGAACATCCCTTAACAAACATCAAGAACCACCAATGATCATCAATAATCATCAATGATCATCAACAATCAACAGTCATCAGCCATCAGGAGTTTTTGGTCATTGCTCAGGCGGGCATCATGGGGCATCCCAGCTATGAAGAGCTGTGCTGAACCCTGGTGGGGTTCATGAATTGGGCATTGAGATGCTCGAAAATATGGAGAAAGTTCTCAACTTCTCTGTCTGACTGACAAGAGTCCAAATATGATGCGGACTCCATTGGCATATTGTGTTTCTGATTTCAGTGGTGGCATTGACGACAGGTGATTGTACACCTCCAGGACTTACCTGAGTTCTTGTAGAAATCTCTATCACTATCTGCACACAAAAGTTGTTAGCAAACGGGAAAACCCGGAAGAAGAATTTTAATTCCACGGGGTTTGATGCCACTACAAAAAAATCGTGGCGAACCTTAGAAACATCCTCACTATAACTGTATTCTATGTCTCCTGACAACTTATAATAACGGTATAGCTCGATGTTGTCATCACAGTAGCTGCTAGTCCCCTACCAGTCCGGCAGGAGTTAAGTGCAAGAGGCGGAATATCAAGCTGCCACACCATCTGTCCTCACAGGAAAGAGGCTAGAAGGGAAAGCGGATGGTTTCAAGCACAAAACCAGGTAGTAAAAAAGTAAGCCTGATGATACAACTTCAAAACTTCTATATAATAGTATATAATTACAAGACCGCTGAGGAGAAACGAACCTGATTGGTGGCTTCAAAACATCTGAAAGCAATCAACACAATAAGTAGCGATAATAAATTCGAGCAAGCGTCCTTCAACAAACAAGTGAAACAGCAAAAACAACACGTAGGATGTATGTGGAAAAGGTGCTGAGACCCATCAAGGTACTTTATGCTCACGTAACATATATAAGTAATCGTGATGGCAACATCTTCCTTTGAAACAACATAGCCTTTAAACATGATTCCCTCTTTGCTTTGTCCAAATTACCATGTTCGTCATTCATCACTGTTTCTAGCGAAATGGGCTATCAACATCTATCAACATTGTCATGATTGCTACTAAAACTACGAAAAACTACCATCTTATCAATAAACAAACAAAACAACCATGCAGAATCGTGCAGTGCAGCCCTGTGAGCACTCCTGCCGCTTGGAATCCATTCACCGGGCCACAGTTCCTGGGTATCAGCTACCCTCTGGTAAACTAACATAGCTATGGAACTACCCTCTGGTAAACTAACATAGCTATGGAAAAACACCATTTTAATGGGAAAATTCACTATAAATGGCCATTTTCAATAGCTATGTTAGTCTACTGGAGGGTAAGTGTTGGTGATGTGTCTAACTCTGGTTATGGTGAACAAATCAAACGTTATCCAGCAATTTTGCATGACGCGTCCACCACATAAAAAATCGTAAAATATCATAAAATTCAGTTTCAACACACACAGAGACACAGACACAGACACACACACACACACACTTGACAGACTGTATGTCGTCTATGAGTCTTTTTTGTTTCCCACTCGAGGGACCTGGAAAATTCCAGGAAGGCCTGTTTCAG
>BGPT01002058.1:81534-95602 GCA_003297045.1 Symbiodinium sp. clade C Y103 | reverse complement strand
TGGCGACAGCCATGCAGCGACCCTGTCGCCCCCTGCTGGTAAGTAATTAAAACTTTGACGCTGGAACAGATCTGATTATAGCCCTTTGGTACAGGGGTTTCCCCCACACACACACACACACACACATATTTGAAACCAACCGGTCATGAGTTGTCGCTGTTCGCACCAATGCTTCCATGCATTGCCAACTGACAAACTTACACTTACACTACGTTTGTGTGGGTGGATGAAACCGACTTGAAGGGAAAATCAGCAAAATGAAATGCTTGATGCTTGAAGATCAGGATGCAACACACTAGAGCAACCGACTGCAACCTATCCGCCAGTCATATTGGTATGGCCGACTTGTGTCCATAGTTTTGAGGTTCTGGAATCTTTCAAGTATACGCTCATCTTGGCTGTGGTCGTCTGCATCGCCTTTCACAAACATGAATTGTTCATATAATGCTGAAACAGCACAAATTTGAGGATTGATCGGCAATTTGGTCCTCGAAATGCACACACATCAGAAAATGCTTTTTAAAAAACGGCAAAAACCCATATTTGTGTGGAGCAAACAACATATTTCTATGGGATTCTATTGAGGACCTGCCAAACTGTGGCGGCATGAGATCACTGAGGTTCCCACAAAAGCAGTGTCTCAGAATGCTCTTTGGGATCTCTGCCGTTGCAGCCGAGCAGTGCAGAATCCATCGCGTTGGTTCCTGTGGCGCCCCGGAAGCTAACAGCTTGCAGATTGTGGCACCATGTGGTAAAGCAAATGGAATAAACCTACCATTCGGAGATCATTTACTATGGGAATACTGAGAATGGATGATGATTGCATTCACCATCATTCACCACATCACAATTTATCATCCAGTGCTCAAAAAACGGCGAACAAATCCGGGCCTGATACGGCTGGTCTTGTCCTTGGAGGTCGTGGCAACCCCATCATCCCCAACGGACCTATGTCTACAGATTTCAAACAGCAGGTTGGTTTGTGCGGTTTCAAGTGTCATAAAGAAAGCATAGCCATTAAAAAACATAGATTCAAAGTGCCAAGCAAAGAGATTTGAATGATGTGCAAGTATGGATTGAACGTCCAAAGTGGCACATCTGACCTTAGACCTTACAAACTACGTTCGAACCATATAGATTATCATGGGGATTCAGCCATGGGTTCCCCCAATGAATCCCCATGAAAATGCCAACTATGGGGGATGCAACCAACCCGAAGGTGACTCCAACGAGCAGGACGAAGCCCAGGTACCCTCCAACATTTCTCGAAAGATCCTCAGACACCGTAGAACAATTCGAGGATTTCGAGGGGGAAGGATCGCTGCGGCAATTCATTGCAAAAGACATATTTTCAAAAAATGTAGAAAAGTGAAAAGTGATGCCAAATCATAGTAATCTCTCGTTGTAAATCATTCTATTTGATCTGCATGAGTTCGCCCCAAGCAAAGTGATGCATGGAAATAAGCTGCATACCTGGAACCTCAGGAAGACAATTGCATGAGTCAACACTCTATCTGAGACTTTGGATCCTTCCACACACAGTTAAGATGTATCGAGTTGCATGGGAAGACTCTTTCGGCTGCAGTGAGCTACACCCACAGTGAAAGTCTCAGTGTGTTCCCTGTTCAGTGCTTTCAACCCCTCTAACCATGAGTCATTGGGAATAACCATTCCATCGTTTTTAGGGTCAAACACAGTAATTCTTCTATCGACCACACATCAAATATACTCAAATTATGTCTCATATGTTTGCTTTCCGGTATATTTTCTCATTTTTCCCATGTTTTACCCATATGGGTCTGTCTGAAAATGGAGGATATCCTCAACAATGGCCGTTGAATAGGGAACATATGGGAAAATGTGGAAAATCATGATTAATGACTGGATTTGGGGTCACTATTTTCAGACCCACCTATAATTGTCCAGATGTTCCCATGGTTTACCCCTGCTTTTCCACAAAAAAAAACAACGAAAACCCAAAAAAAGGGCGAGGCACGCCGCGGTGACCGCTTGTCCAGCGATGAGGTCTTGCACTTGAGCTCCGCGCCTGTGGGGAACTTACAATTTAGTCAACTTAGTTAAGTTAACTTAGTTGATAGATAAATATGATATGAAATAACTCGATATAGCATGATATAGCTAACTTGAATGGAATGAAATAACATCGCTAAGTTGGATTCAAACTCCAATAAAGACAGGTATATTTTTGATTAGATTAGAACTCAACTATCGTTAATGGACGATGATGAACATATATGCCGTGGTCAAGTGACATGGGTAAATAATGGTAAATATGGTTTATGGTCATCCATCCCCAATAGGAATCCTTACGATGGGTATATAAAACGTTATTGATGGATTGATGACCATCCTCCAATATATGAGTGTATATATAATTATGAATAACTGTATAACTCATCTTTGACCATGGCACATATGGCAATTTTATGGGGTGAATTTGAGGGTATCCCCCGCTTTTGAAGCTATTTCAGGCTATTTCAAGTACTTGGGCGAAGTGCCTTTAGCTGAAACATGGAGGAGTTGATGGGATCTTGTTCCAACGATGACATCAACCATCTGGTTATTTAACATAGCCATGGAAAAGCCCCCATAAATGGAGGTTTTAATGGGACAATCATCCAAAACTAGCCATTTTCCATTAAATAACCAGAGGGTAGAACTTTCTTCTGCGCCTTCCAGACTTCCTCTTTCGAACTCCTTCCAGATGTGCCACCAGCAAGGATTCCATGGCTTGAAAGTCCTGCGAACAAACCACGTGAGAAGGGCTGCAAACGGCACCTTCCTATCTTGCTACCATTGATACCAGTCAAAACCCGCTCACTGACAGTTTGCTAAAAGCAGACTGCAAAGGTGGAGTAGATCATCTGACCCCGGTATAGCAAAACATCTCAATGCATATAAACCACTGGTAACAAGCAGCATCAGCACAACGCTATCTCGCTCTTCATCCCGATGGTGACTCTCCCGGATGATGCTGGGGCTTCTCTTGACCCTGGGAATCTGGTCACAAAACTGCCCCAAACATGTATAGACTCATGGTCCCATGGTGGTGGTGAATTTTATGAAATTCTGGATCTTCACCTGGCATCACCTGGCCATTCTTGGTGCTGTCATGTGCTGTTTCGTTGTTCTCCGTTTTGATCCACGGCAGGCACCGTCCCGTTCCCACCTTGCATTCTGCCAGATCGTAGACCAACCATCCTTCCAGCCTCCCCTGGAGCTGATCCATCAGAGAAATCTCCTGGCGTTCCGCAAAGGGGTGAGCGGTGATGGATGATTCTGGATGATAAATATGGATATATGTATATATATATATACACCATACGGATGAATTCAGTTGTGCAGCATGTCCTCCTCTTTCAGTGAAACAATCTATAGAACACGTCGAAAAATACTTATTCAAACATCTGGGAGTCCCACCAAGCGCTGTTACCAGTGGATGCTGAAGGTTCACACTCATCCAGGCGATCAGCAGTACCATGTATCCATATTGAATGCTCGCAGTCACTTCATAGCAAATACCCCCAATACCAGACCTCAAAAATGAATATGGATCCAATACAAACCCCCAGCGATTTCAGATATACTATACCGTACAAGTCCCAAGTCACAAAGGCGGGATGTCTGCACATCATCCAAGTCATTAGAACATTTCAGCATTGAAAGTCATGGTGACTTGGGGATCCCCCATTTCAACAACCGGACACCAGGTCCTGAACTTTCACCTCTACAGTTTTGGCCAGCGACCGGAGTAACCTCAACAAAGGCTCTGGGACCAACACAAAAAAATAGGATGGAAATAGGATGGAAAAACCTATGAACACTTTATAGTAAATATGATTAAATCCGTTTATTTTGTAGATGTTCTCTTCTAAGTTGATTTTTTTTTTGGCAGCACATGGATAAAATCATCGCCCAGCGACGGAATGGCCTCAGTCGGCACCAGCAACGGGGCCTTGCTGGGCAGGCGCGCCAGCTGTTGCTTCGCACTGCGCTTGGGATGCATGACTGGCACCGTGGCCTGAACATGGCGATTTTGATGGGATTTGATGGGATGGGGATCATGAGTGTGCCTGAAAATGGGGCATTTCGCTACAATACATGGCAACATGATGATAAACCACTGGATCTCGAGGTGTTGCAACTTTCAGATGCTGCGAGCTTTGAGATAATCAATAGTGAGATGTAGATACAGAAATTATGATTTGCAATCTTATGTATTATAAGTGAACATTGATTACAGCAGATAGAATTAAACTGACGAGTCTTGAAACATGAGATACAGGAGTACAAGCATTTGGCATCTAGATCTAGATCCTCTTTCCTGACCTTAGATTCTCTTTCCTGACCTTACAAGAGGAAAACCGGTGAGTCATAATTAGTGAAACACAGATGGGCAGGCAAAATGGGTCTCAATTTCATGTATTGGTCATGCTACCATGCGAATGCATTCTCCATCATCGGCAGTACTCATGGACATGCACACATCACATCACACACTAGTGTATATACAACATTATACTGTATATATACACTCTAGAATGCACGTATATTATTATATCTATATATGTATTGTATTTAATATATTATATACTATATATAATATATGAATATTTCATGTATATATATATATGATATATATGTTATATATATATGATATATATGTTATATATATGTTATATATGATATATATGTTATATATGATATACTATATATCATAAATCACATATTATATATCAAATATTGCATATCGTATAATATATATATGTATCATATGTTGTATGTTATGTGTTATTTATCGCATATGATATTATATATTATAAATATATCATATATTACATATGATACATTGTACATTAATTATATATATACAGCATATATTAGTATATAGTGTGTCAATAACTCAACAAAACCCAACGGTTCTCCCATCATTCCCCCCCCAGCACCTGAACCGCGCTCCAGAGCTCTCGCATGCGGCGCAAAAATGCAGGACCTTCGGAAGTTTTCGATCAAGTCGTTGGGGAAAGCGCCATCTTCCCAGTTCTGTGGGCTATAGATGCCATCAACTATAACTGTATATGTATATAAATATGGATAACTGGGAAGATGGGAAGAACTAGGAATAACTAGGAAGATTACGACGTCACAATTCTAGTAGGATTAAGTATATTGTAACCTCCAAAAAGATAGAAGAGTGCAATCCTACTAGAACACTTACTATAGTATACTATAGATACTATAGCTATACTCCCATAAACAATACTTATTGGATCTTATTGGAGTTATAATCCAACTCGGCTGATCTAGCTATTGTTTGGGGGCCTACCTTGTAGAAATGCCTCAGAAATTGATTACCCCCAAATCAAGAAATCCAATGAAATCCATAGATATCCAGTATGATCCAAGCATAATCAAATACTGCAAATACTAAAACAAGGGTTCTGCAATATGTTTCATGTAGGGAGGAAAGGGATGACCAGTTGCACCAGCAGAATCAAAGAGTTGATAATTTCGGCCCATGTTCAAACTGAAGATTGTGGACATTGATGGAAAACTACAGAAACTGATGGCAAATAATATTCGATGTTTTCGCAGACCAAAGCAAAAACACAGGATGAAGAGCCGCTACACGAACATGATTCATTTTAATTAAAGCAAATATAGCCGAACGTGTTGTCCACCTCAAGACTGATCCATACGATTCCAGAGATTGGTGGTTGCGAGCAGTGAATCACTTTGGACACCTGCGGACAAGTTTCTGAGGATTTTGGTGGCCGGCACAACCTCCAAGACGTCGTCTTCAGTAAAACCATCTGCCTTGGGAATGGCAAGATGGTGACCGTGACAATGCCAAAACATGCAAACCACCATTTGGGGGTATGAAAATACAACATACATACCTCAAACTGTTTTTGTTTTGGTCGTGTGTCGCGCATAAACTTGGTCCATGTTCAACCCTTAGGACCTATAGGATTTTGATCTTCAGTTCCTCTTCATGTTGTGTGTTCCCCAAAGATATCAGGTAATTTCACATAGCTACCGAACATGGCCCATTTATTGATGATTTTCCTATTCAAAACTCTTCAAAAGATGCCATTTTCCATGGCAAACTGTTAGTCATCACCAAAGGCTGACAGCTTTTTGAGGCTTGGACCTCGTCGTCCTCATTCTCCTCTTCCCCATCAGCATCCTGGAAGCGTCCAGGATTTACCACACAAAAAAACCGAAGAAAACGAGGTCCCCAACTGGATTTTTTCCGATTTTATATGGCAATTCTGGCAATTCTATGCAATTTTGTAGTCCGAACACATGCAGAACACATGCATAAACCACCAGTTGTTAAATTTGTTATTAGTGAAACCCATCATTTATTACACTTGAACCCACCATTTATATCCATTTATTGCAAGTGAAACCACCACTTTTGTTGCCTGAACCTCCCATTTTTCTGCGTGAAAACATCATCTGGCCGGCCTCATCACCGTTCGAACGGTTCTCGTCTTCATCCTCCTCCTCGTCGTCGCTGTCGCTGTCGCTATCGTCGCTGCTGCCACCGTCCTCATCCTTGCCATGGCGGCTGCTGGGGGTTGGGGATTGCTAGATTCAAAGATATTCAAAGATTCCACATTTACCAACAATCGGGATGTTTGTGTCCATATCTCTCTATGCTATTCATATGTATATATATACACACACACATATTTAGTCTGTCTGATCAGATTCATGCTATGAGTGTTTCCCCCTGGAGGTAATGAGCGTATTTGACATCTACGATCAAAAATAAAAAGGGGCACCGATGCCCTTGACATGTGGGTCAGGCAAACAACAATAATCCAATATAATCAAGACATGCAGTTTGATTTCCAATCTAAAAAAGATATATGGAAAATCACCCCAGTGACTGGAGAATTCTCAACTGTGCTGCTACATGCTGCCAAGTCGCGTCGGAGCCGCCTGGTTGAGATCCCAAGATGTTCCCACTGGTCCGTGGTGGCCAAATCATCTCTTTAAACAGCCACAGAATATATGTTTTTTTTTCTAAAAATATGGTATATCCCCGAATGGCCAATCAAACAGCGATAGTGATGATTAACCAATGGATTTTGATTTAAGGGTACCCCATTTTCAAACAAACTCATATGTACAAATGGAAACAACTGATCCAAATGCGGAATGAGAACACCACTGACAGTAGTTCCACTCTTTTGAAATCAATCTGCCATGGGTCTTTTTGGTGAAACCACCAGCAAATAGAAAAGAAAGAAACAGGACCGCAATCGGAGCATGACTCTGCGATGGACCAAGTCAAATACAATGGGATTCAGTGAAAGAACTACTTGATATGGCGAAACAATGATATGTGTTGGTTGGACAGTCTACTTTCGGGTAGCAACTTACATTTTGCTATGGATGAAAATTGCCCATTTTGTTCGATGATGTGCCTACTAAACAAAGCTATGTTAAATTATGTTAAATTGCCAAATGGTAAATCCTGATATATCCTGATATATATTGCAGAAACCAATACAAAACATGCTGGCTTGCTGGCTGTAATTTCTTGAAGCTACCACCGTGTATGGCAAACTCTCCTCCTTTGGCACACAAATTTCACTCTTGGACCAAGGGCAGCCCGCTGGGAGTAATGCGGCAATATACACATCTTACAGAACGTCCAGTTCGTTGTCTCTTGGCCCACTGTACAGAAGTATTATTGTAACAGTTCATAGTTCAAAAAAAAAGGCACGACTTCAATAACAAACCCGAACCATAAATTGCCTTCTTCAGCATCAGCAAAGCCTTCTTTCTCGGCCTGTAACTTTTGCGGAGAACTGAGGGGCATTGATACACAGCAGTCACACATGAGTTCCAGAAATTGAAAAACACTCACGCCACATGGAGATGTGTGGAGATATGAACGCTTATGTTTTTCCCATGTTTGGGCAGCTGCACACGCCATTTTGATGCACGTTTCTAGGTTTCCCGGTTACATGGGTTTGATATGGTTTGATAATGTTTGATCAGGTTTGATCCGTGTGATATCGACGCCAATAAGGCAATAGGATATCCTAGCCTGTCAAAACATGTCAAAACATGTCAAAACATCTTCAAACGAGGCAGCTGCATGGTTTTCCTTCGGTTTCTGGGACCGCTTCGGGTCCTAATGTTTGGACGTCATCTGCACATGTGCCTAGGTGAATTTGAATGCAATCAGTGATTGTGTCAACCCAATCTGCATCAGATGATGGTGTTGGATGATGTTGGTGAATCAACTTACCGAGTAAAAAACATCCAACATCACCCAGCATTTGAAGGTACGAGTACCCATTTACTTGACCCATACCTAAAAAACTAAAAGTGTCAATATTCATGGGGCACCACATCGCGCACCATCCTGGCCTCGTTTGTGTTCATTTTATCCACACTCTGGCGCCTATCGCTCCTGCGAGACGAAGGACAAGTAACAAAATATGAGAAATTTGAAAGAGACCAATAGTTTGTGGCTGTGAATAGTTGAATTTCTCTCCTCGAATGGCACAATCATCACTTAAGACCAGAGTTTTGTTCGACGTTTTGGGTGTAAAGTAAGGACTAGGTCAAACTCTCCATGTCCGGTTCCAGACCGAATCTGTCTGCAAAGAATTCATTGCTAATATGAACTTGGAACCAAAAAAAGTCACCTTACAAGTCCAAAACGGACATGACAGTGCACTATCCGTGATCATCCTCATCCTGATCTCCCTCGCGATCCGATCCATTGATTGAGACATCCAGCAACTCTACCTTTCTACTCTGCCTTGTTATTTCAAGAAAAAACTCATTCCACAATCCAGTAAAACAAACTCAACATTCTATTCTCTGAATCATAAAATAAAACTTGTTAGTGGTATGACCCCAGTGGAAACATATGTTTGTCAGATTGGATCATCACCCCAGTCATGGGATTGCAAACAAAATTCAGATTCAAACCAGCAACTGGATCATCATTGGTTAAATACCCAGTATACCCCCATGTTGAATTTTTCAATCATGCCAAATCCATCCATGTTTGTTGGTCGAACCCTGTAAAACCAACATTCTGTTTAAAGCACCAACTAAATCCAACGATTAAAACCACTATCGCAAAGGAACACTCAAAACATGTCTTCAAAAATGTAGATTCATGATATAAATCCCTATTGTTGATGGTTCAAAGTCTTTCAACCAGTCAATTTCTGGCCCCTCAGATGTACCTCGACGAATCGAGGTCGACGGAGGGACGGATCACGGCAGAAACCATGGAGTGCCACAGGGATGTCAGGCCTGGGCACATGTCGCGCCTGGAAAAAAATGAGTGAAACGGCACTCATCAAAAGCATTCTCATGATCATTTCGGGAATATATGATCAAGCTGCATTAGATAGAATGTGGACTGACATTTCAAACATTTTCAAACCATGTTCCCTTTTTCCGTGTCTTTGGTTGAAACTTCCATATGTTACCTCCCATCAATATCCCGTCAATATCCCATTCATATCCAATTAAAATCCCATCAAATCTCCATTTTTCATGGCTAAGCACCAGCCCTTCCGGCCCTTCCCGCCTTGCTCCCGGCTCTCCAGCAGCAGAAAGAGCCGCAGCAGCGATGCCTGCTGCGGACCCAGGCCGCGATAGACCGTCTCCAGTAGCGCGGAGACCGCCTGCGCCGGACCCGCTGGCGGTGCCCAGGGGTCTACAACGGAAGAGATATGTGATAACTGGGAGATATCAGATTTTAATGGGATTAAAATGGGATATTAGTGGGACTTAAAAACAGATTTGATGGGATATTAAAAAATAATGGGATAATATGGGATTACTACATCATACTTGAAACATATTCAATCACCATTTTTGCATGGGAAACTCCATCCAACTGTCGCCCGATTTTTCTCCATGTGTTCCATTTGCGACCACGACCAAGCGACATCTTTTGCTGAGTTGTGCGATTTCAGCTGATGTTGCAAGAGGACCTGCAAGACCTCGGGTTGATCGGCACTATTCATCACTGACGCCACTGGTACCCAAAGTTTGACTAGAGGTATGGCAGGTATGGTGGCTGTGAATATGCAAACAATATCAAACAATATCAAACAATCCTATGTTTGTGACACTGGTCATATGTGTAACTGTGTTGCATGTTGATTATGTGCACACCATTGGCCATAGTGTTGCTTTAGAATGCTTTAGGTCCCATATGATCCCCTGCTATATGATCCATTCTAATCCTCAATTCTTCGTGAAATCAATATTATTCATGATTAAGTACAATCGAAACCCCATGAAGGTTCCCCCTACACGGTAAAGAAAAACACGTCCCTTGGGCACCAAGGCGAGAGGCCAAAGGTCGCATGGCGAAGCCATCGACTTCTTTGTGCACGTTTCTGGTAAGGTCTCTGCTATCATCGCTATCGATTGGCATGAACAGTCCTGCCAGCTGCGAGGACTGCGATGATTCTTTTGCTCAGTGAATCTGGGAAACAAATAGAGAGGTGCCTCTGGGGCCCAACTTCACTGGCTTGTTTTAAAGGAAAGCGCTCCAAGGAATTCGGGGATGTCTCTAGCATTGGTTAAGGCTCCCATGTAGGCCTTTTGTTGGTGACCCGCGACCCAACTCATCTTAGCATTCTGCTATTCTACTATCCAATGTACTCGTAGTATATACCAACCTCCAAAAAGATAGACAAGTCAAAACAGGAACCACTACACAATTCACACTAAAATAGCGATAAATTACGGTTCTATCCTTTTTTCTCATGTTTCTAACCATTTTAACCCCCCGGTTTTGGGATGGTTCAATGGTTCAATCACCGACCTTTCATGGTCATCACAACCATCCCCCATGGAACGCAAGGTCACCGCTCCTTTCACGGCGTCGGCGGCCAACTCACTGTCAATCAAGGCGCATTGCAGCAATGCAACCGTTGAAGCCAAGGGCAAAAACCTCCTCGGAAAAAAAGGGGGTGAAATCCACCGGGGAAAGGCATGTGACGCGATCGTCTTAACATAACTTGACACTGTTCTCAACATGTTCCAGCTGTAAACATCACCCTTTGGAGGGGTTAATCACTATGTAAGCGGCACATAGTGATGCGTACTTGGGCTTTAAGAACCCCATGATTTTCCAAAAACAACCAAAAACCGCTGTGACTTCAGTCTTCTTCCTCCATTTTTTCCAGCTTTTTCATATCCAGAGCATCCCCCGGCATCCACACTGCCCCAAGGCACTTCTCGTTCTTTCGCCGTTGCTGTCGCTCTTGAAGGCCCAGGGAGACCGAGGCCGCGAGCCGCGAGGCGCAACCGTTGAACTTCTGCAAGGGACGCACCACCTGCGGTGCCACCGGGAAATCCATATCACCAAAAACTGGAGAAACTTGATTTATGTTGATCTTTATCTTGTTCGATCTTGTTTGATCTTGATTTATCTTATAGTTTATTTTGATTTTTCATTTATCATGTATTAGATGATGAGGATTTCTAATGATTTCTATGGATGTATCATGATTTATCACTGTACTACGGTAGGATTTTACTTTTTCTTTCCTCTTTTTGCAGGTTACTAAATCTTGACATCAGACATTGACTACATGAGTAGCCTGGATTCTGAAAAAAGCGCTGGCCCCTATAGCTGCCTTTGTCCACTAAGATAATGACTTTAAGACTTCAACTGGAAAAAGTATGGGAAAGTCGCCATAGTTCCCATAGTTCCTCACTCTCCAGATGACCTTGTCACTCTGCATGTCGGAATTGTCCTTGGAGAGCCGGGAGTGGGAGACCGTCTCTAAAGGTTAAGCTGAAATTGTCGTACCCTCCAGTGTCATCAAACGTGGTTTGCTGGAACATTCCCTATGAATGGAGATTTTGATGGGAAAATCATCCATAAATGTAGGATTTTCCATTGCCATGTTTGATTACCAGAGGGTAAGCTCTATTGAAACTAACTCACCTCTTCTACTCCTTTCAGAGGCAAGTGTTGCACACATACTCTGGTTTCGAACTAGCACGCCTTTGGGCATTCATCAGGGTCGGCCGACTGCAACCATGCACTCCCTTGGACCTGTTTCCAGCTTCTGTTGTTTATCATCTTACCCAAAGTTGCCATAACTTGGAGGTACGCCCAAAATCATCTTAAGTTGGTTATACAGTTGTATATCCCAGGAATCCCATGAAACATACCAATAAATCATCTTATAATATCTTATAATATTCCGAGGTTATCCTACTAAAACAACCTCTTTTCCTCACCTTACTCCACCCATAAATCCCATCAGCAAGGCTCCATCTTGCAGAGCAAGTGCAGGATCAGCTCTTCTATCACCTGATAGGGGGATGTACACATTGGATATCCTTAAACCCTCTAAGTACCTTGAATAGAATAGGGCCAATTATGTCGAACTATACCCATTCCGTTGAAAATTTTACCATTCTTCATGGGTCTTGGAGGGTCTAGTTCCTGATACATTTATACGGCAAAGTTGGGATTCAGGATTTACTGTACTTCAGAGATGATAAGCCCAAAAAACAGACCTTCTGGGGCTTGATCCATGGTCAAAACATGTATGGTTTGTGGTCATCCATCCCATATTGGGAAGCCAAACCCAATGGGTATCTTCGGTATATTAAGCCCATTTAACGGGATTTCACGGGTGTATGACCATCCCCTTCTATGGGCAAAGAAACTATGCTTTGACCATGGAACATATCGACCTTCCCCTGTTCCAAGCAAGAAACCAGCAATCGCGTCTCTTGTGCCATTAACACCAGGTTTTGTTCCTGTCGTTTTCTCGTCGTGTTAGGCGCCTCCTGCCACACAAAAATGCCCGCGGAAAACCGGTTGGCTTTGCTGCAATATGGACTAGTACAGAGCATCCCGTATGAGGGGTAACATCATACATGAGGAAACAAGCACACACACAACGCATATCAACATGGGCTTTGTGCTTTTTGAGACCTGAGACATGAGTTCGGTTTGCGTTCTGATCCGAACACACAGACATGACTTAGTGCCCACTCCTTCGCATACATGAAGCTGGGCAAAAAGACTTGTGCTGGATGTAGAGGATCCATCGAAATCTCAGATTGATTGGTCTGGTGCCAAACAAACATCACGCTGTGTGGTCACTTGAAACGCGACAGAACCTAGCCATTGCAATCCCTTAAAAGACTCCACCTGCAAGAGTTTTCAAGCGAAAGTAACTGTAAACAAACAAGTACAAGAGCCGCATGCTTTCGGATAGCTCCCTAACCAGGAACTTTAGTAAGGATCAGGAACCTCAAGTTTGGGGCTGATGGATTGAGGGGACTTCCTGTCCATGACCCTGAGGACAATGACTATATTGAATATTAAATATTGCTCTATGTGCTATGTTGAGGTATTCCGAGGTGACATTTGTCCTGCAACCGTGTCCCCAAGTATGTCTCTGCAAAAGATGGGCAGAGTCAAACATCCGTTCTATTCCGTGCTCCTTTCATGGATTTGATGGACTGGTACAAAAATGACGCACTTCTGGTCCCAGCAAGTCTTCCTGGTGCTGGTGAATCTGCCATAACTCTTGACGGAAATCAGCCACCAGTTTATGGTGAAATCATGTGAAATCACCAAATATCACCAAAATGTACTGGTCGGTTGACAACGGGATGATTAAAATCCCTGTTAAATGACGATAGACTATAAATCATAATCATCAACAAACAGGGGTTAGCGTTTAGGGCTTATCAGCCACCCAAATATCATCATCCCGGTCTCCCAGGGGTCCCGTGTGCAGCCAAGATGGCGATGGTACAGGTGGAAAGAATCGCAGAGGGAAGTTTCATCAGCTGCTCCGCCTGTGCAATGCTAGGTCACTCGCGCTTTTGTAGAAGGATATATGCATATACATTAAACATACATACACATATAATGTGTATATATATATATATATATATATATATGTAAGGCTCACGAGGGTGAATTCGGTCCTTAGCACCTCGTGCAGCCTAAGCGGTTCCTTGACGCAATCGAGCCGCGGGCGCGCTGATCCTCTAGCGCCTT
>BGPT01002058.1:70044-80935 GCA_003297045.1 Symbiodinium sp. clade C Y103 | reverse complement strand
CCCGTCATGCAGCAGATGAATCCCCAACATCAGATGATGAAGGGCCAACCATCGGTCAAAGGAGGAAAGCCGATGATGAATCAGATGACACCGAGCATGCCAGCACCGACCATGTTGCCTGTGATGCCTCAAGGGCAACAATGTGTTTCCGCTGCAACAGTTATGCCCGTGCCAGGGCCAAGCTATATGATGCCGGTGCCACCCCAAGCGCCAGATTCCGATGCTCAGTTTTGGGACTATTTGAAGCATCGGAAGTCGGATCTACCTCCAGATGTTCAACAAGAGATTTCCAAGCGAGAAGGGGCGAGAGTGACCACAGACTTGTTCACTGCCGTGCAGAGCATGACACAAGCGAGGGAACACTACGAACAAGCACTCCTTGGCCGCTCTCAACATCTACAAGCTTGGAAAACTTTCCTTGCAAAGGCCGTATCGGACTGGCAGAACTTTGCTCAGCAGTTCATCCAGCACGAACAGACCCTCCAAGAACGCATCGCCATCACCAAGGAAGCTTTCATGAAGACGAAAGAAAATGTAGATCAGGCGCGCAAGGAAGCGGGCGATGTTGTGGATCTGACGGAGGAGGAAGTACCAATCACAGGTGCAGCCTCAACATCAGCAGTGGACAAGGTGAATGCGAGCATTCAAAATCTGACCACCTCTTTGCAGCAACTACAATCAGATGCCGACGCACTCGAGGCCGAAGTTCCTCCAGTTGCAAAGCGTCCGAGAGTAGAGGTGCCGGGCGTCAAAGAGGACGAAAGCATGGAAGGCTCCGCCAAGCCTTCACCTGCCTTGTCGCCTTTTGGCCGGGCTGGCCAGTAATGACCTTTGAGTATGCTGACCGAAAGCCGGAGGCCTTTTTCCAGGATCCCCTTCTTCTCAAATGGACTCACCCCATCATCCAGGACAACCACTTCATTTCTGAATGCGCTGCCAGACATCAAGCACATTTTCTTGAATTTGAAGTGAACAAGGACAGGTATGTCCCTGGAAATTTTTCTAGTAGTCCACCAGACCCGCCTCGACCATCAAGACGTTCAGTTCCAGCTCTCAGACATGTGGGTTTTTCTGATAGCACCACCGTTTTGATTGGTCCGGAAGAGAAGTTCCATCTCTATGCAATTCAGTTGCCAGCAGCATCAGTTGGATGCGGACTGATGCCTTGGCATCGCAATTTTCAGAACGACCTTTTGCGCAATGGACTTGAGAAGCAGNGTCAGACCCTTATCAGTACCAGAGTAACAGACCATTTTCAGTGCGATCAGATTCAGCAGGCCATAAGCAAGATGAAGCTCCCGACATGTATGAACCGTCCTTCTCATCTCCTGAACGGCCTTTTGGTATTCAGTTGGCGTCCCATGCATCTAGTTCTGATCTGCCATTGCCTGATCGTTCGGATGAGCATTCGAGTTCACTCCCGGCTTCCTCAAGCCCAGCCCTTCCTGTCATACCGCCTTTTGCACGTGATATGCTGGCTAATTCTGTTGCTGGGGTTCGGGCCATTAGTATTCCTGCTGTCCGTGGATTTTGGGTCCGTGTCTGGTATATACATCTACATCACCATATACGTTCCTTTCTCGCTCGCCACTGTCAGTTGACAGGCCCCCCGCATATGTGGTCTGGTCAAATCGAGCAGCTTTGGGCTGAGGTCTTGGTACCTACTGAAGCACATGCCATTGTGCTAGTCACCCCAACTCCGCCTCGTAACCCATTTGAAACTGAACTGGCACATGATATTGTCCTCTATCAGGGGTTGGACAGCCAGTTTGTTCCTGGGGTTGTGACTATGAGACCGCTTGATCCGGTAGTTGGACGTTCTCTGTATTCAGGGGTTGTTGCCTTTTTGTCTGCAGTTCATCGAGCAGATGTGTTGGAAGGGCTATCCTTGCTCCAACTATGTCAAGAAAGGATTTGTCAAGTCCGCAAAGATCGCACGGTTATGACTGCCACCCAAGTCTACCAGATGGAGCCAGGTCATGCCTTTGTTGTGGATGTTGGACATCTCCGTAGTATGGCAGCTGGTAGTTCTCGTGTCCGTGCCTCTGATGCCGACGCTGCGCGTTCTGCAGCAAGTAGAGAGGCCCAGCCTCCTAGATCGGATCATCCAGACCTTATGGCCAGACTGACTCAACTTCGAGATGAAGGACGTATTCCTGGTTTCAGTGCTCGCATTGATGAACCTGAGCACCCTATAATTTCCAAGCCATGTCTACTTCCATCGATTGCTGGACATTCCGATGTTGATCCGCTGTTCCCTAGGGCCGTGTGTATCTCCGGTTTGTCCGACCTCTTTCAGCACCAAAGTCAGAGACCTTTTTCAGTGCGATCAGATGTTGCAGGTCTTACGCAAGCTGAGGTTTTTACCATGACATGCCCATCTAGATCCCCTGAATCTGAGTTTTTACTGCCATTTCCAAAGCAAGCTTTCCAACCTTCTCCATTACAATTTCGCATTCCATCTCACACACAGATTGATGATGTTGTACGCGAATATGCGGCTAATGCCCCTCCGGATCTTGCACCACCTCCTAATGATCAAGGGGGACCGCCACCATTGCCAGTATTGCCTGAATTTGCTAGGCAAATCCTTCCGGGCGAACAACAGCCACTGGATGAAGATTGGACGATAGGGATTACATTGCGAACATGGTTTTTGCATCTTCCAAATAGTCCCATGTGCACTCAACCTAGACTCCTCCAACTTGTTGGAAATGCCTTGTCATGGCGTCAGCAAATCATTGCCTTATGGCTTGATCAGATTGCTCAGGTAGAGTTTCTGGATGTGTACATTGTGACTCCGAGTCCACCAAGACCGGCCACACTAGGACATGTGGCATATGATGTACTTGTGGTTCAAAACTTGTGGATTTTTAAAAGTGGATTAGTAACAGCACTGTCCGCACAAGAGCCCTGGGAGTACTGGTCCGTTGCTGCCTTCTTTCCTCCTGCCCTGAGTGGTGAGCGACTTGTACTGAATGCCCAGCTCCAGGAAGTGTGCCGCCAACATAACTGCATGCTTTTCCACGGGTGGAATGAAATTCCTTTGAATGATCAACCGACACATCAAATGGAGCGGCCATGGATTTTCTGTGCATGTTCGCAATCATTTTGCTGCGGCCAGCTCCAGCCGTGGACCTGTCCGTGTTTTGCCCGAGCAACAGACAATTGAAGCGCCACCTGTGGTTGTGGTTCCTGGTGATGATGCATCGGATGCAATGAGTGAACTCTCCGTAGATGAACCAGGCACTGAACAAGCTGGTCCGGTTGAGCCTCCTGAGCCCAATTCGCCTGGATACAGTCCATCTGAACATGCAGATCCAGGTGACGTTGGTCCTTTGCAAAGTGTCACGGTCCATGGTTTGCACTTTGTCACCTCGCATGTCTATATTCGTTGGACGACCCCAGCTCAGGTTATTGTTGACTTAGCTCAGCGTTTCAACATTCCCTTGGATCAGATTCTCACTTTCCATCGAATGATTGTGCGTATTCCTGGTCAACAACCCAATGAGGAGAACCTCATTTTGCAGAAAGTAACTGACATTCCTGTTGGTTCACTTGATCAATTGTTGCTTCTGGATCTTGAAGTCCATTACCATCCGGGACAGCATATTCTGCCGGCCTTTCCACATGTAGTACGTAAAGTCTGTCGTGTTGTGCAGCATGTGACCCGTGCCCATCTCCTTATGCAAGCTGGAGTCTTTCACTATTGTGCTCACCAACTTGACAGATGTCTTGTGCATTTTAATAACCTGATCTGGCCTTTGCAAGATGTTGCCACACGACAGGTTGTTTCAGGCACATATGTGCGCGTTGTTGTCCCGCCTCCCCTTTGGCAAGCTGGGGGTACTCTTCAGGTTATTGATCTTGTGGAACGTAGACACCGCACTGATCTAGCCCCAGGGGTGCATCCGTATCAACGACCCGCACAGGTTCACCAGGAGCGCTTTGAACCTGATCCACAGATCTTTCCGCCGATGATGGAACATCCAGTTGCAGCTTGTACAGCTTGTACAGGATCAGCTTGTACAGGATACGAGTTGCCTGTCACTGCGCACATTGGCCCGCGTGTACAGTCTTCGGGCAGAAGTGATCCTGATCCATATTTCTCCTCAGTTCGCCCTGAGCCAAATGTGAACCGTAGACTTTCTTCATTGCCACCGATGAAAGGTTCTCCCAGCCATTGGCTATTGCCAGTAGGTATGCGGGTCATGCAGCAAATTGATGCCACTACTGAACCAGACGATTTTGAGGTTGAGTGGATCACTTGGTATCTTGGGGCTCCTTATCGACCCCGTTGTGATGAAACCCGTAGGCTGCGTTTGGATGTTGAACAAGAGCTATGGTATCAAGACCTCTGTGCACTCTGGCATGAATACTTGCAGCCTGATGCATTGACTCAGGTCCTGGTAGTTGACCCTACTCCTCCCAGAGCTCCGTATGAGACCCACGTTGGCCATCTCATTCTTGCGCAGGGAGACATTGAAGGACATGTGCCGGTTGTGATCACCACCATCTTTCACAACGCATATCGTATTTCGCATCATGCCTGCTTTGTTCCCAGATTTTCATCCACGGCCACATTCATTACATTCCTTCGACTTGAGAGAGTCTGCTCTGGCCGTGATTGTTCTGCATCCATCAATGGATTTGATTTTCCAGCTGATGGGCTCGGTGAGGTTCAAGCGGGCAATAATGTCATCTTACATGTTCCAGCGCGCACACAGGATGCAGCTTCTTTTCTTCAGCTTGGAATGAGACTTGCATCATCACTTTCTTCCCTTCCAGTTGATGCTCAAGCACCAGTTGTTTGTCATTATCCTGATGACCCAGTGGCGCTTAGAAATGCATATGTGAGAGGGTATCAACAACAGACCATTTTCACTGAAGATGCTGTACCTCTCATTATGGGCTTCGAACAAGAGCTCTTGTTGCGCTGGCCACACTTTGCGCAACCAGGCCCAGGCGGAGTTGAAATGCGTCTTCAAGTTCGCACATGGTTCAACGATCATATCAGATGGCCGATTTGTGATACACCCCGAGATGCAGGACTGTTTGAGGACATCAATACCTGGAGAGCTGCACTTCTTCACACATGGCGGGATCGCATTGACCCTGCTCACCCTGTGGAATTTCATCTTGTTGAGCCTGACCCCACTGAAGAACTTGATCAGATTGCTGCTCATCTGATCCTCTTACAACGCCCTTTGGAAGACACCTCCAGTGTCTTGATTTCAGTCTTTGATGACACCATCTGGAATGGATACCCACGCAGATGGGCTATCCGCTGCTCCCACGATCCAACAGGCCTGGAAATTGTTGCTCTCATGGGGTATCGCTTCTTGTGTCCCCCACAGATCTCGAATGCCCAATGTCATGTAATCTGTCGACAGGTAAACATTGGCATGCAGGAGCGGTTTTTGACCACTCATGGACTTTCTATTGACTTGCGAGTCTTCCGTCGTCATGTGATAGCTGACCAGGAAGTTCATCATGCTGGCAGTGCCGTTCATCATACGGGGTCTTGCGTGCGCCCAACAGACAGTGCGGTGGCTCATGCCTGTCGGCCGCAAGACACCCAAGCCTTTTGCCTGACGCTCTGCCTAGATGATTTGCTACCCAGTGAAATTTTCCAGCCTGATCCTGAAGCACATTTTCCCATTCGCCTTCTCCCTGGGGCTTCCATGGCTCCACTGCCAACCTTTGTGGAGTGTCCCAAACCTGCAAATGATCTGCTTATTCAGTGTGAACTCCGTCGTTGGGGACATGATTGTGAAGTCCATCGATTTGGAGGCCATCCGATTGCGCTTTGCCTTCCAGTTGGTCATGCCTTTCTGGATGGGTCTCATCATTACATGTTTTGCCATGATGACCTTACGGATCATGAAGGGGCATTTCTGCATTCTTCCGCTGCTGCCATGAGTGATTTGGACCTTATGCGTTTCCTCTATCAATGTGGCTATTGGCGAGCAACCATTACCAGTCGGGAAGATGTCAGACCTTGCCTTCAACGTATTTGCTTTGACAATGTTCTTGTAAGGGCAGCTCCAAGACACAAGTCACTGCGTCCCATGTCATCCTGGCCTGCTCCTCCCAGTCGCCCATCAGATCATGGCACTTTCTTTTCCATGCCTCAACATGATGCTTCATCAGATGCTATCATGAAGCTCAACATTTCACTTTCTGAAGTTGCGGCCTTTTTCATGTCTGGTGATGGGATCCTTTGTCGTGATCCGGAGGGGCTGAATTTTCCTGAGACCACCAAAGAGGTCTTTCGCTTGAGCCAGTCAACGGATTTGGATTCTTTTGATAGAATCATCATTTATACGGACGGCTCTTCTTATGCAGAGCATCGCCATAGGCCTCCACTTTGGAACGATGAACATGGCTATGGCGACACGTGGTCTTTCGTTGTTTTGGGAGAGACTTTCACTCCTCACGGTAGCCAGATTGACGTCATTGGATGGACTTCCCAGCCTGTACATTACGATCATGCCAGCTCCTTTTACATTGGAGCCCAACATATTGGGTCCTTTGTTGCAGAAAGAGAGGCCATGACATGGGCCTGCCTGTGGCGCCTCTCACAGAACTCCCGAGTTGACACAATTTTCAGAACCGATTCGTCAACTACTGCTCAGCAGTCTACTGGTGCCATGGGTTCCGTAATCCTAGATGAGTCGTTCAAAATCTTCCGGGGAGTTTTCCAGGCTCTTGAAGTTGTGCTCCGTGGAGAGGCGTTGTTGGTTCAACATATTCATGGCCACACCAATGAGCCCTACAATGATTTGGTCGATTGGTTAGCGAAGTGTGAAAGAGAGCGAAGCTTCTATTATCCCCGTCAAAAGATAGATATGACCCAGTGGCGGGCATTGCTGCCTCATTTTTGGATGGTCTTGAGCACATCTGATGGTCTTCCTGTCTTCTGTCGTAATGGATTTGATGTATACCCGCCGGCTCTGCCACCACAATGTCGTGCATCGATGTCCACTCAGCAGTCGCCTCCAACTGCTTCTGCGGTGCATTTGCATTTGAGCATTGGGTCAGCAAACATCACCTCCATGTATAATGGTACCTGGGGCCATGGTGGCAAGCTTGACTTTCTCCGTAAACAGTTTGTTTCCCTTGGCCTGACCTTTTTAGGAATCCAAGAAGCTCGCACGCCGGATGGATTTGGCCGCACTGATGGTGTCCTCCGCTATGCCTCTGGCTCATCCAATGGCCAATATGGAGTTGAATTTTGGGTGAACTGCCGCATTCCCTACGCATATGTGAATGATCATCCGGAATACTTTGCTGCAGGGCACTTTCAGGTCTTACACCAAGCTCCTCGTTTGATTTCTCTGCGGGTTTGTGCACCTTACTTGAACTGCTGTATCCATGTCGGTCATGCTCCACACAATGGCCATGACAAAGATGTCCGCATGGCTTGGTGGTCTGATCTTTCTGATGTCCTCAATAGTTGCCCCGTAGGAGTAGACCATTTTGTCATTCTTGACAGCAATGCCGATCCAGGTGCAAGGGATGATCTTGTGGTTTTCTCTGATGGTTTTAAAAGCACGGTGAATACGCCTCTGCTGCGCACATTTCTTGAGGAGCAAGCATTGTATCTTCACTGCACCACTGGTGTCCACGTTGGTGCCACGGACACTTGGACCAGTCCGGATGAGGCCCACTCCCATTGCATAGATTTCGTTGCCATCCCGCAACACTGGCATGATCGGTGCACACATAGCTGCCTTGTTCCTGAATTTGACCTCGGCAACAACTACACGGATCATATTGCTGTCGCTATCCAGCTTCAATGGCAAGAGACGTTTGCGATTTCTGCTCCTTCTTGCCCTCATAGATCCCAATATGACAAGCTGAGTCTTACTCCTGCAGTTATTGAGTCTACTTTGGGTCGATTTGTTCCCCCACCATGGCAAACGGATGTTGAAGCTTATGTGGATGCCTTCAACTCCCATGTCTTGACAGATTTGAGTCAAGCCTGCCCTGCTCGAAGGCAACGCCCAAAGAAGTCTTACATTGATGATCTTGCCTGGACTTACAGAGATCACAAGCTCCAAGCCAGAAAGAATCTCAAAGATTTGCATCAGCGAACCAACTTTGAGTTACTTTTCTTTGTCTTCAACAGCTGGCGTCGCCCCCCAGAGGCTTTCTCTCTTGGGGAAGCCTTTTGGTCGTACAAACTCTGGCTTGATTGTGTTCGCTTTCGGTTGAAGTCGCAATTTCTCTTTTATGCTCAAGCATTGCGGCAACATCTGAAATCTTTAAAGCAGAATCACATTCGGTCCGTTTTTGCAAACCTTGCTGATGATGCTCCAGCCGGCACCATCCTCCATGAGCTTCGACAGATTGTCGGCCCTACAAATCTGAAAAAGATCAAGTCTCAGCCATTGCCACTGGTTCTCAATGCGGATGGTGTTCCATGTCAGACCCCTGTAGAAGCCATGAATGCTTGGGCCGACTTCTTTCGTCAAATGGAAGGAGGCATACGAGTTGATGAAGCACAGCAGCGGGAGGACTGGATTCGCCATCTTCGGGATTTCCAGCAACCTGATCTTGAGTTGTCTGTGACTGAACTTCCTACTCTGACGGAACTAGAGGCTGCTTATAGGCGGGTTCAGCCTGGAAAAGCCACTGGCCCTGATGGGATTGATGGGCTCTTGTGTCATTTGGGCGCTGCTCCATTTGCGAAGGCCACTTTTCCTTTGTTGCTCAGGACAGTGACGCATGGTCAAGAATGTCTCCTGCACAAAGGAGGCCGGCTTCAACCCTTGTGGAAGGGCAAAGGACCGAAGAACCTATGTCAATCTCACCGCAGCATCCTGATTTCTTCCCACGTGGGGAAATCTATCCACCGAAGCCTCCGTCTCCACTCGGCTGAGTTGTTTGAGCGCTTTCTTCAGGGTCAACAATTTGGGGGGAAGCGAGGCATTTCTGTGACATTAGGGGTGCATCATTCCAGAGCATTCTTGCGGTCTAGACTGGCTGAGAAGAAATGCGTTGGCCTTCTATTTTTAGATCTGAGTGAGGCCTTTTACCGCATTGTTCGTCAATTGGCGGTTGGTGGCATTCTCTCTGACACCGTGATTGCGGCCATGGGTCAGCGATTAGGCATGAGTGTTGACCTTTTGCATGACCTATACCGACACCTGAATGACACCCCTGCAATTGTCTCTGCGGGCTTGAGTCCTTGGCAACAGAAGGTGATGCAAGCACTTCATACTGATACGCATTTCCATGTCCGTNGGGCTTGAGTCCTTGGCAACAGAAGGTGATGCAAGCACTTCATACTGATACGCATTTCCATGTCCGTGACCAGCCTGATGTCTGCCAGACGCATCTAGGCACGAGACCGGGCGATTGCTATGCTGACATAGTGTTTTCGTTCATTTGGGCGAGGCTTTTGTCCAATGTTGAGTCCGAGCTTGTTCACCTTGGCCTGTTGGATTTCGTGCCTCAACAATCTGGACTTCTCCATCCGGGCACTCTGACAGCCACTGCTTCAGGTGATCCTCTTCCTTATTTAGGCCCGACTTGGATGGACGATTCATGCTTCTGCTTTGCCACAAATTCTCCTGACTTGTTGGAACATGCAGCCGGACAAATTAGTGGTTTGCTCATGCAGCGATGTGAAGAATTTGCTATGTCACCCAATTTAGCAGCAGGGAAGACTGAACTGCTTGTAGTTTTTCAAGGAAGGAATGCCAGAGCAGCGCGCAAGCGCTTTTTCGGCCCCACAGCTTCCCAAAGTTTGACCGTCTTGACCGAGACCCGAAGTCGTCAATTGAGGGTTGTGACATCATATGTGCATCTTGGATGCACCATACATCACAAGGGTGACGTGAGAAAGGAGGTGCGCCGAAGGTTTTGTATCGCTCACCAGGCGTTCAATCAACACAGGCGCCTCTTGTTTCAGAACAAGATTCTCAGTGTGCGCAAGCGGGCTGAGCTTTTTCGTACCCTGATCTTGAGCAAACTCCTTTACGGTTGTGAGTCTTGGGTCCTTCATGAATCTGCTGCTCGGCACCATGTTCACACCTCTTTGATCAAGTTGTACCGTCGGCTGATTCTGCACTCTCCAATCGAGCTTAGTGATGATGCTATCCTGGCCCAAACTGGTCTGCCTGCTCCAGCTGACCTACTGCGGCAATGTCGCTTGCGTCATCTTGGTAGTTTGTATTCCTGTGGCTCCGCTACCACGTGGGGATTACTCAATGCGGACCGAAACTGGATTGACCTGATTCACTGTGATCTTCTCTGGATGTGGTCTCAGTTGCAGAATGCTTCTCATCTTGGACATCCACATGAACATTTTGCATCTTGGGAATATCTGATGCAATTTCATCGTGGCTATTGGAAGCGGCTTCTGAGAAGAGCTGTGGATCATGCCACTTTGCAGCGAGAAAATACCTACAGAGTTCGAATGACCCATCAGTCCATTCTGTCCCAACTTCATGAATGTGGGCGTCTTCACACTCCTCCTCCTCAGGAAGTACGGCATCTGGGTGACACTATCTTTGCTTGTATGCAATGTGGGATCCGTTTTGCCAGCCGTGGTGGATGTGGCGCTCACCTCTTTCGAAAGCATGGAGTCTGCAATCCAGTGCGCAGACTTTTCAACACGACACAATGTGGCCATTGCTTGCGTGAGTTTCACACCTTTGCCAAGCTCAAAACCCATTTGCTTCGTGCTGATCTTTGCAGAAGAAGTTTGCTGGGACGGGGACATGTCGTCACCCCGGTGAGTGGCGCTGGTTCGCGGTGCAACTCCAGGCAAGAAGCCACTCATGATTCCATACTCCCTCCATTGCAAGCTCTGGGACCTCAATTACCTCCAGTTGCTCCTCGTGCGGAGATTTCTTATGACTTGGAGCTCTATGAATCC